>MU249762.1:101900-149862 GCA_018977245.1 Lethenteron camtschaticum | reverse complement strand
CACAGTGACACACACAGTGACACACAGTGACACACACACAGTGACACAACACACACAGTGACACACACACAGTGACCACACACACACAGTGACACACACACAGTGACACACACACACAGTGACACACACACACACAGTGACACACACAGTGACACACACCCAGTTCACCAACCTCACGGACTCACAGCCATAGAGTGCCAACACGCACCGCTTCGAGTGACACNCTACACACAGTGACACACACACACACAGTGACACACACAGTGACACACACACACACACAGTGACTACACACCAGAGTGACCACACCAGTGACACACACACACACACAGTGACACACAACAGTGACACACACACAACACAGTGACACACACACACACACAGTGACACACACACAGTGACCACACACAGTGACACACACACACAGTGACACACACACACAGTGACACACACAACAGTGAAACAACACCAAGTGACACACACACACAGTGAACACACACAACACAAGTGACACACACCACAGTGAACATAACACCAGTGAACACACACACCACAGTGACACCACACAGTGACACACACAGTGACACACCAACACACAGTGAACACACACATCAACACACAGTGACACACACCACACACACAGTGACACACACACAGTGACACACACAGTGACACACACACAGTGACACACACAGTGACACACACACAGTGACACACACACAGTGAACACCACACACACAGTGACACACACAGTGACACACACACAGTGACACACAACCACACAGTGCACACACAGTGACAACCACCACACACAGTGACCACACACACAGTGACACACACACACACACCAGTGACACACACACACACAGTGACACACACACACACACAGTGACACACACACAGTGACACACACACACACACAGTGACACACACACACAGTGACACACACACACACAGTGAACACACCACACAGTGACACACACACACACACAGTGACACACACACACACAGTGACACACACACACACACAGTGACACACACACAAACACAGTGACACACACACACACCAGTGACACACACACACACAGTGACACACACACACACACAGTGACACACACACACACCAGTGACCACACGAACACACAGTGACACAACACAAAAAAAGTGACACAAACACACACACACAGTGACACACACACACACAGTGACACACACACACACACAGTGACACACCACACACAGTGACACACACACCAGTGACACACACACACACACAGTGACACACACACACACAGTGACACACACACACCCACAGTGCACACACACACACAGTGCACACCACACACAGTGACACACACACACACACAGTGACACACACACACACACAGTGACACACACACACACAGTGACCACCCACACAGTGACACACACACACACACAGTGACACACACACACCGACCACACGAACGCACAGTGACACACACACACACACAGTGACACACAGTGACACACACACACACAGTGACACACACACACAGTGACACACACACAGTGACACACACACACACAGTGACACACACACAGTGACACACACGGTGACACACACAGTGACACACACACAGTGACACACACACACAGTGACACACACACAGTGACACACACACAGTGACACACACACACAGTGACACACACACACAGTGACACACACACAGTGACACACACGGTGACACACACAGTGACACACACAGTGACACACACACACAGTGACACACACTGTGACACACCAGGTGGTGTACAACCTGCTGTCTGTACGTTTCAACGCGAGGCTGCGGGTGAAGACTTACACACACAGTGACACACACACACAGTGACACACACACACTGTGACACACCAGGTGGTGTACAACCTGCTGTCTGTACGTTTCAACGCGAGGCTGCGGGTGAAGACTTACAGTGACGAGCTCACGCCCCTCGACTCTCTGTGCGGAGTTCACAAGGCGGCCGACTGGTACGAGAGAGAGGTGAGTTTATCTACTCACTCACCTACTCACTCACTCACTCACTCACCTAACCTACTCACACACACTCACCTACTCACCTACTCACTCACCTATTCACTCACCAGGTCACTCACCTACTCACTCACCTACTCACCTACTCACTCACTCACCAGCTCACCCACTCACCTACTCACTCACCTACTCACTCACCTACTCACTCACCTACTCACCAGGTCACTCACCTACTNACTCACCTACTCACTCACCACTCACTCACCCACTCANNACCTACTCACTCACTCACCTACCCACTCACCTACTCACTCACTCACCCACTCACTCACCTACNCACTCACTCACCCACTCACTCACCACTCACCTACTCACCTACTCACCCTCCTCACGTGTGCNTGTAGGTGTGGGACATGTACGGTGTCTTCTTCACCTACTCACCTACTCACTCACCTACTCACCAACTCACCCACCCGCTCACCTACTCGCTCACCTACTCACTCACCTACTCACTCACTCACCTACTCACCCACTCACCTACTCACCTACTCAATCACCTACTCACTCACCTACTCACTCACCCACTCACTCACTCACCTGACTCACTCACTCACTCANCACCCACTCACCCACCTANNCACCCTTTCANCANCACTGACTCACTCACACCCTCACCTACCTACCACTCANNTACCCACTCACTCTTTNCCCACTCACTCACTCANNCANCACCTACCTACTCACTCTGTGTGTGTGTGTGTGTGTAGGTGTGGGACATGTATGGTGTCTTCTTCTCGGCCCACCCGGACCTCCGGCGCATCCTCACCGACTACGGGTTCCAGGGACACCCCTTCCGCAAGGACTTCCCTCTCTCGGGATTCGTGGAGGTGAGTCACCCGGGCTGACTCACTGACTCACTCGCTCAGTCACTCACTCGCTGACTCACTCGCTGACTCACTCATCGACTACGGGTTCCAGGGACACCCCTTCCGCAAGGACTTCCCTCTCTCGGGATTCGTGGAGGTGAGTCACCCGGGCTGACTCACTGACTCACTCGCTCAGTCACTCACTCGCTGACTCAGTCACTCGCTGACTCACTCATCGACTACGGGTTCCAGGGACACCCCTTCCGCAAGGACTTCCCTCTCTCGGGATTTGTGGAGGTGAGTCACTCACTGACTCACTCACTGACTCACTCAGTCACTGACTCAGTCACTGACTCAGTCGCTCACTCACTGACTCACTCACCGACTACGGGTTCCAGGGACACCCCTTCCGCAAGGACTTCCCTCTCTCGGGATTTGTGGAGGTGAGTCACTCACTGACTCACTCACTGACTCACTCACTGACTCACTCACTGACTCACTGACTCAGTCACTCGCTCACTCACTCACCGACTACGGGTTCCAGGGACACCCCTTCCTCTCTCGGGATTTGTGGAGGTGAGTCACTCACTGACTCACTCACTGACTCACTCACTGACTCACTGACTCAGTCACTCGCTGACTCAGTCACTCGCTGACCGACTCACTCACTCACTTGCTCACTCACTCACTGACTCACTCACTCGCTCAGTCACTCACTCGCTCACTCACTGACTCACTCACTNACTCACTCACTGACTCACTCACTCACTCACTCACTGACTCACTCACCGACTACGGGTTCCAGTGTCTCTATGTGTCTCTATGTGGGTCTCTATGGGCTGTCTATGTGTCTCTGTGTGTGTCACCAGGTGCGTTACGACGATGAGCTCAAGCGAGTGGTGGGTCTCTATGTATCTCTATGGGTGACTCTATGGGTGACTCTATGGGTGACTCTATGGGTGTCTCTGTGTGTGTCACCAGGTGCGCTACGACGATGAGCTCAAGCGAGTGGTGGGTCTCTATGTATCTCTATGGGTGACTCTATGGGTGACTCTATGGGTGACTCTATGGGTGTCTCTGTGTGTGTCACCAGGTGCGCTACGACGATGAGCTCAAGCGAGTGGTGGGTCTCTACGTATCTCTATGGGTGACTCTATGGGTGACTCTATGGGTGACTATGGGTGACTCTATGTATATCTATGTGTCTCTGTGTGCCTCACCAGGTGCGCTACGACGATGAGCTCAAGCGCGTGGTGTGTCTCTATGTGTTGTCTCTGTGTGTCTCTGTGTGTGGCTGTCTCTGTGTGTCTCTGTGTGTGGTGTGTCTCTGTGTGTCTCTGTGTGTGGTGTCTCTATGTGTCTCTGTGTGTGGTGTGTCTCTGTGTGTCTCTGTGTGTGGTGTGTCTCTATGTGTCTCTGTGTGTCTCTGTGTGTGTGTGTCTCTATGTGTCTCTGTGTGTGTCTCTATGTGTCTCTGTGTGTGGTGTGTCTCTGTGTGTCTCTGTGTGTGTGTCTCTGTGTGTGTGTGTGGTGTGTCTCTGTGTGTCTCTGTGTGTNGTGTGTCTCTGTGTGTCTCTGTGTGTCTCTGTGTGTCTCTGTGTGTCTCTGTGTGTCTCTGTGGTGTCTCTGTGTGTGTGTGTCTCTATGTGTCTCTGTGTGTGTCTCTATGTGTCTCTGTGTGTGTCACCAGGTGCGCTACGACGATGAGCTCAAGCGCGTGGTGGGTCTCTATGGGTGACTCTATGGGTGACTCTATGGGTGACTCTATGGTGACTATGGGTGACTCTCTGGGTGACTCTCTGTGTGCCCCCACCAGGTGCGCTACGACGATGAGCTGAAGCGAGTGGTGGCCGAGCCTCTGGAGCTGAGTCAGGAGTTCTCTACGTGTTGACTCTGTGTGTCTCTGTGTGTCTCTGTGTGTCTCTGTGTGTGGTGTGTCTATGTGTCTCTGTGTGTCACCAGGTGCGCTACGACGATGAGCTCAAGCGCTGGTGGGTCTCTATGGGTGACTCTATGGGTGACTCTATGGGTGACTCTATGGGTGTCTCTGGGTCTCTGTGTGCCCCCACCAGGTGCGCTACGACGATGAGCTGAAGCGAGTGGTGGCCGAGCCTCTGGAGCTGAGTCAGGAGTTCTCTACGTGTTGACTCTGTGTGTCTCTGTGTGTCTCTGTGTGTCTCTGTGTGTGGTGTGTCTATGTGTCTCTGTGTGTGTCACCAGGTGCGCTACGACGATGAGCTCAAGCGCGTGGTGGGTCTCTATGGGTGACTCTATGGGTGACTCTATGGGTGTCTCTGTGTCTCTGTGCCCCACCAGGTGCGCTACGATGATGAGTTGAAGCGAGTGGTGGCCGAGCCTCTGGAGCTGAGTCAGGAGTTCTCTACGTGTTGACTCTGTGTGTCTCTATGTATCTCTATGGGTGACTCTATGGGTGACTCTATGGGTGTCTCTGTGTGCCTCACCAGGTGCGCTATGACGATGAGTTGAAGCGAGTGGTGGCCGAGCCTCTGGAGCTGAGTCAGGAGTTCTCTACGTGTTGACTCTGTGTGTCTCTATGGGTGACTCTATGTGTCTGTGTGTCTCTGTGTGTCTCTGTGTGTGGTGTGTCTATGTGTCTCTGTGTGTCACCAGGTGCGCTACGACGACGAGCTCAAGCGCGTGGTGGGTCTCTATGGGTGACTCTCTGGGTGACTCTCTGTGTGCCCCCACCAGGTGCGCTACGACGATGAGTTGAAGCGAGTGGTGGCCGAGCCTCTTGAACTGAGTCAGGAGTTCCGCAAGTTCGACCTGAGCTCCCCATGGGAGACGTTCCCGCTCACCGGGGGGCCCTGGACTCCCCCAAAGAGCCCCCCAAACAAGTCTGAGTGTACACAGCCCCCCCCCGGCCCCCGCAGAATCACACAAAGGCCCCCCGTCATTCGACGGTATTTAAAACGTGACGTTGCCCATCACCCCCCCGCTCTGCACCCCGTGCGTTCACGTTCATCGCCATCGGTCAGCGGTAGCTATCAGCAGCAGTAGCATCAGCAGCAGCAGTAGCATCAGCAGCAGCAGCATCAGCAGCAGCAGCATCAGCGGTAGCTATCAGCAGCAGTAGCATCAGCAGCAGTAGCAGCATCGGCAGTAGCAGCAGCAGTAGCAGCAGCAGTAGCAGCAGTAGCATCAGCAGCAGCAGCATCAGCAGCAGTAGCATCAGCGTTAGGCATGCATCAGCAGCTCAGCGGTAGCTATCAGCAGCGTAGATCAGCGGTAGCATCAGCAGCAGTAGCATCAGCGGTAGCTATCAGCAGCAGTAGCAGCAGCATCAGCAGCAGCATCATCATCATCAGTAGCGCCATCATCAGCAGCAGAAATGGAAGCAGCATCGTCAGAAGCAGCATCATCATCAGCATCATCAGCATCATCATAATCATCAGCATCATCGTCATCGGCACGTGTGTATGGCACGGGCGGAGTGAGTCGAGACTGTGGACTGGGATAATAAAGATGTCTGTGCTTAGAGCTCTACCACCCACCTGTCGACTCGCAGATTCTCACGAAACTCATCCCCCGTGTAGCCTTCATCAGGCTGTAGGGGCAAGTGCCCGGCCGGGTACGGGTAGCCGGGTATCGGGTAGGGTACGGGTACCCGTTTGCGACCCTGGTGCGGCCGGGTACGGGTAGGCCGTGAGTCACTGGTGAGTCACCTTTGGTCACTCATTTCCCAACGTCTTGTCTCTTCTCACAATTCAAGTTCCTAGAATCAACCCACCCGCGCCTGCAACGTGGCTTCATCCCAGAGGTCGCAATCGGGTACCCGATACCCGTACCCTACCCGTACCCGGCAGGGTACGAGTACGGCCGGGTACGGTAGACCGTGAGTCACTGGTGAGTCACCGTTGGTCACTCATTTCCCAACGTCTTGTGTCTCTTCTCACAAGTTCCTAGAATCAACCCACCCGCGCCTGCAACATGGCTTCATCCCAGAGGTCGTAATCAGATACCCGTACCCGACGGCCGATCGTACAGCCGGTACGGTACGGNCGGTACGGGTAAGGAATCAAAACCCGTTTGCATCCTCTGCACCGAATTCCTCCCTAAGAAAGGCTTCAAGGGCACCCACCCCCAAGGCCTCGCTCGTAGGTCAAGGGTCACGGAGAACGCCGCTACTTGGCATCGTACGACCGGTGAATATCTCATCCGGGATGGCGTTGCCACCACCTCTGGGCTCAGCTTGACCAAAGATTGTCACGGTGAAGATACAACAACAAAGGTGCAAAAAAAAAAGGTGTCAGTTTTGTTGCCAGATAGAAGGGTAAAAAACCAATTATGATATTTTTTACTGGCAAATGAGGTTCCAATGGTGTAAATGCTTCACCCGAGCTCTCATACTCTGATGGTGCATTGTCTTTGAGTTGTGCGCCTTTTGGCGTCATCTGGTCCAACACCATGTGAGACTAGGCTCTAAGGAAAGCTGTCTCGGTGTGGACCAATCAACTTCAAGGACAGTGCATATCATCAGAGTTGTGTTTTTTGTTTGCATTACGACTGCAGGTATTGCGGTCTACGCAAACATGACTCCTTGTAAAAAGGTGTCAGTTTTGTTGCCAGATAGAAGGGTAAAAAACCAATTATCATATTTTTTACTGCCAAATGAGGTTCCAATGGTGTAAATGCTGACAAAGAACTATCATACTCTTATAATGCTAAATTCCTTTGATATGTAAGCATTTTGGCGTCTTCCCCNTCCAACCCAGCAGCTTAAATATACGCTAAGCTTGGTTGTGCTTCATTCAGACGCTGCTTTCCGACAGACCTGTTCTTCACCTGAGGATGGCTGCTTGCGTTGTGGCCGAAACGTCGTGAGAATTATTTAATGTTTTATTTTTATTTTATTATTTCCCTTCTCGTGACTTTACTGAAAGAACCAAGAAGATGAATCCCTGCAGTCACGAAAGCTTTATCGAAGCTACCTGGTCTGTCGCTCTGCACGAAGCTTCGGGTCTTCTCGGCCACGGTCATTCCCTCCCTTCTCTACGCTTGCGAAACGTGGACCCCCTAATGGAGCATGTAGGCTGGCCTGCCTACGTTCCATCCTGGGTTTAACCTGGCTGGATTGTGTGAGGAGCTCACAAATCCTTGAAAGATCTGGGCAAAGTCCCATCGGTGAGCTCCTCCGGCAGGCAAGGCTGCGTTGGCTGGGTCATGTAGCCCGCATGCCAGCCACCGCATGCCTAAACAGCTTTTGTTCGGCCGGATCGAGGGGCTAAACGGGCACGGCACGGGCTGAGAAGAGATGGAGTGATGTAGTACAGGAGGACGTGGAGCTGAGTGGACTTGCCGATGACGGTACCAGCGGTGTCAAGATCGGCCTCTGGAGGAGGCTCGTGAAGGACGCTACTGGGCAGTTGGAGGCAGTCGCCTCCAGCAACAACGGAGGGCGGAGGAGCGACGCTCACAACAACGAGCGGAGCGCCGGGTGTCTAAAGCACAGCAAGTTGGCACAGTAGGGGCACAGGTGGTGATCAGCCAGTCATCTCAGTCGACCCGTGGCACCTGCTGGGTCTGCCCGTGACCTGCCAGCGGCGTTCGACACTTCACGTGGCCTCAAGGTGCACTTGGCCTGGCACAAGCGTCGTGGTGACGTCACCGCCACTTAGTGCGAATGGCGGTTGTTGTTGTGTGTGTGTGTGACTCTCTCTCTCTGTCCGATAGCCCCAAGCGAGGGAAGAAAGAAAAATCTCGCAATAAGAAGAGGTGAGCACCCCCACTACTACCCCCACTATCCCCCACTACTACCCCCACTACTACCCCCACTACCCCCCACTACTACCCCTCACTACAACCTCCCACTATGGGTCTCTGTGTGTGTGTTGAGTCTATGGGTCTCTGTGTGGAGATGAGTCTATCCATCCCTTCCCTCCGTGTTTGCCAAGGCCTCGGAGCGACGACGACGACGAAGACCACGACGTGGAGGTGGTGGAGGTGGTGGACAACGATGACGACCACGAGGAGACGATGCGACAGAAACAGAAACATCGCAAGAAGAAGCGGTCTCTGGCGCCCGCCTCGGGCGGCGAGCGGTGAGTGAGAGAGGAGGCCTCCTCGATCCCCACCACCACCACCGTCACCGTCGCTGCCCCGGTGGCAGCTGCTGTCTGCCCGTTGCGTGAGTCTTGTTGTCAGACGCCAGAGGTCGCAATCGGGTACCCGATACCCGTACCCTACCCGATACCCGGCTACCCGTACCCGGCCGGTACGGGTAGCCGGGTACATGCTTACCCTGAGCTCTCATACTCTGATGGTGCATTGTCTTTGAGTTGTGCGCCTTTTGGCGTCATCTGGTCCAACACCATGTGAGACTAGGCTCTAAGGAAAGCTGTCTCGGGTGTGGACCAATCAACTTCAAGGACAGTGCATATCATTATCAGAGTTATGTTTTTTGTTTGCATTATGGCTGCAGGTATTGTGGTCTATGTAAAATGACTCCTTGTCAAAAGGTGTCAGTTTTGTTGCCAGATAGAAGGGTAAAAAAAACAATTATCAGCCGGTACCCGTTTGCGACCCTGGTGCGGCCGGGTTACGGGTAGGCCGTGAGTCACTGGTGAGTCACCGTTTGTCACTCATTTCGGGTAGGTACGGGTAGGGAACGGTACCCTACCCGGCCGGTACGGGTACAGGAACCCGTTTGCGACCCTGGTGCTGCGGGTACGGGTAAGGAATCAAAACCCGTTTGCGACCTCTGATGGACGCAGAGTTAACGGATTCAAGGACATAAATTTCCCCCACCAACCCGTGTCACCTGATTGGACTGTTGGGGCAAGTGCTGTTAGCGAGGCCAGCACCACGCCCGGCCGCCTTTGTCTCCCCGCACAGTGCTAGCGATGTTTACTACACCACCACCGCTACACCAGGTAGCTCATTTGAGGCTGAGTCGACCTAGGGGAGGCCCAGGACCGGTTCAGATAAGCGTCACTGAGTGGTGGTGTTGGCCGTGAGCGTGAATCGAATTTGGGTCGGCAGGTTCGTAGCGCTGCGCCAACCGCGATACCGTTCGTACACACACGTACACACACACGCATCNATTCCCCCACCCACCCACTCACTCACCTACCCACTCACACCCACCCACGCACACACACACCCACCCACTCTCCACCAACCTCCCANTCCACCACTCACCCACTCACTCACCCACCCACCCACTCCTCCACTCATCTCCCACACACACCACNACCCACCCACTCACCCACCCACTCACCTACTCACTCCCCACTCACCCACCCATCACCCACCANTACTCACCACCCACTCACCCACCCACTCACTCACACACTCACCCACCACTCACCCACTCACCCACCTCACTACTCACCCACCACTCACCCACTCACCCACCCACTCACCCACTCACCCACCCACTCACCCACTCACCCACCANCACTCACCCACTCACCCACCCACTCACCACCCTCCATCCCGCAGGGAGCCTCCGGCCAAGAAGAAGAGGAAGAGCAGCCGCCAGGCCAAAGCCGGGGACTCGCCTGCCGGCCCGCCCAGCCGGCCGCAGGGTCGGCGGGCCGGGCGTTGCAGGCGAGCGCGCAGGCTGCTCGCCGAGCCCAGGCCCGCAGCGCTCGCAGCCCCAGCTACGAGGACCCTACGTGCGGGGACCCCCAGCAGCAGCAGCAGCAGCAGAGACGCCAGCGGCAGGTGAGGAGACGAGGGAGGAACCACGCTCGACAACTCAGTCGCTCGCTCACTCAACAACGCAGTGGCTCACTCGACAAGGCAGTCGCTCACTCACTCAACAACGCAGTGGCTCACTCACTCAACAACGCAGTCGGTCACTCGACAAGGCAGTGGCTCACCCACTCAACAACGCAGTGGTCACTCGACAAGGCAGTGGCTCACCCACTCAACAACGCAGTCGCTCACTCACTCAACAACACAGTTGCTCACTCAACAACGCAGTGGCTCACTCACTCAACAACGCAGTCGCTCACTCGACAAGGCAGTCGCTCACTCACTCAACAAGCAGTGGCTCACTCACTCGACAACGCAGTCGCTCACTCGACAAGGCAGTGGCTCACCCACTCAACGACGCAGTCGCTCACTCACTCAACAACACAGTTGCTCACTCGACAAGGCAGTGGCTCACTCACTCAACAACGCAGTCGCTCACTCGCTCAACAACGCAGTGGCTCGCTCACTCAACAACGCAGTCGCTCGCTCGACAATGCAGTCGCACGCACAATCAACAACACAGTCGCTCACTCGCTCACTCACACTGTCGCTCACCCTCGCTCGCTCACCCTCGCTCACACTCGCTCACACTATCATACTCATTCGCTGTATCACACTATCACTCACACTCGCTCACACACTCGCTCGCTCACACTCGCTCAAACTCGCTCTAACACACTTTCGCTCACACTCGCTCACACTTATCGCTCACACTCGCTCACACTCGCTCGTTCACACTATCGTCACACTCACTGTATCACACTCACTCGCACTATCGCTCTCACACTCGCTCACACTATCGCTCTCACGCCAACGCTCGCTCCGCCCACCCGTGCCCCCCCCCTCCGACCGACCCAAAACGTTTCCCATCATCACCTCTCCCGCCGCCGTCCCAACCTTCCCAGAAATCGGCGAGCTCCGATCGCCGCCGTGGGAGCGCCACCGATCGCCCCCCTCCGGGGAGGAGAGGGACGTGGGGGGAGGACGCGGGGAGAGGCAGGCGCGGAGACGNGAGGCCGCGCGGCGGAGATCGAAGGAGGGACGGAGGAGCCGGAGCCCAGGGGGGGAGGGAGCGGAGAGGGAGCGGGGGAGGGGTGGCGAGGCGGATTCCCGAGTGGGACGCCCGGGCGGCGGAGGAGGAGATGTCCGGCGACCGAGAGAGGTCGGCGGGGAGAGGGGCGAGCCTCCACGACACCAACAGCCACCACCCCCCAGGGAGAGGGAGGCCGGCGGGAGAGGCGACGCGAGAACGGAGACGCGGGAAGGAGGCACGCGGACGACGAGGACGACGAGGAGGAGGCGGAGGAGGTGAGGGCGGCCAACGGCGAGCGAGAGAGGAGCGGACGCGGGAGACGCGGCGGGAGGTGCGGGGAGACGCGGCGGGAGAGCGCGGTGCGGGAGGAGGGGAGAGGGCGGAGGAGGCTGCCGCTGCCGCCGGCAAGATGATGGCGAAGACGACGACGACGAAGAGGACGACGGGAAAAGGAGGAGGAAGAGGAGGAGGAGGCGGGAGCCGTCGTCGCCCGACGCCGAGAGGGGGCGACTCGGGAGCGGAGCGGGGGGAGTCGGGAGGAGGGGGGGGGCGGCCAGAGGTGGGGTGAGTGGGGACGAGGGCCAGCGCACGGACAGGTCTCCTCCTCCGCAGGGTCGCGGGCAGAGGGACTCCGCGGAGAGACAGAGGGACAGGCCGTCTGGGGAGAGGCAGATGGACAAGTCTGCAGAGACGAGGGACAGGCCGTCTGGAGAGACAGAGGGACGTCGGGGAGAGACAGAGGGACAGATCTGGAGATAGACGGGAGACAAGCCGTCTCGGGAGAGGCAGAGGGACAGATCTGGAGAGAGGCAGATGGACAAGTCTGCGGAGAGACAGAGACAGGCCGTCTGGGAGAGACAGGCAGACAGGCCGTCTGGGGAGAGGCAGAGGGACAGATCTGGGGAGAGACAGAGAGACAAGTCGGGGAGAGACAGAGGGATAAGTCTGCGGAGAGACAGAGGGACAGATCTGGAGAGAGACGGGCAGACAGGCCGTCTGGAGAGAGGCAGAGGGACAGATCTGGGGAGAGACAGAGAGACAAGTCTGGGGAGAGACAGAGGACAAGTCTGGAGAGAGACGGGCAGACAGGCCGTCTAGAGAGAGGCAGAGGGACAGATCTGGCGAGAGACAGAAGGACAAGTCTGGGGAGAGGCAGATGGACAAGTCTGGGAGAGGCAGAGGGACAGATCTGGGGAGAGACAGAAGGACAAGTTTGGGGAGAGACGGGCAGACAGGCCGTCTGGGGAGAGGCAGATGGACAAGTTGCAGAGAGACCGAGGGACAGGCCGTCTGGGGAGAGGCAGAGGACGGACGCCAAGAGGGAAGACGCAGAGGGATCTTTCGCCGGAGAAGACGACGGACAAATCCGCTGGCGGGCAGAGCCACAAAGCTCGGGAGAGGCCGAGGGCCGACTCCGAAGAGGCACCGGGAGGCGAGCGGCAGGAGGGCGACGGACGAGGGGCGAGCCAGAGATGTACGGACGAGCCGGGACGGACCGACGCGTCCGAAGAGCGGCGGAGGCGGAGGAGGGGCGGTGGGGAAGCGTCTCCGGGTGAGCGGGTGGACGCGGCGCGAAAGTCGGGGCGGTCGAATCTCCGGGGGCTCTCGGGAGGGGACAGATCCCGGGAGGGGCGGAGAGACGCATCTCGGGAACGGCCGACGGACTCCGTCCCGAGGGGCAAGGGGACGAAACGGAGGAGCGGACGGAGCGGAGGGGCAAATCTCCGAGGGAGTCGCGCCGGTGGATCGGCGGGCGGGCGTAGCGGAGGCCGTGCGGATGTCCGGAATGGAGACCGATCCACAGAGAACCCGAGAGAGCTCCACGGAGGGGCGTGGTGAGATCGACGGAGGGCGTGGTGGAGACCGCTCCACGGAGGGGCGTGGTGAGACCAATCTAAGGAGGGGCGTGGTGAAGACCGGTCCACGGACGCACCGCGAGACCGATCCACTGGCACCGAGAGCCCGATACAGATTTGCTGAGAGACCGATCCACGGACGCACCGAGAGACCGATCCACGGACGCACCGAGAGACCGATCCACGGATGTACAGAGAGACCGATCCACGGATGTACAGAGGACCGATCCACGGACGCACCGAGAGACCGATCCACGGATGTACAGAGAGACCGATCCACGGACGCACCGAGAGACCGATCCACGGACGTACCGAGAGACCGATCCATGGAGGGGCGTAGGGAGACCGACGGACGGACAGGGAGCCCGCTCGCAGGAAGGAGGAGGTGGAGGCTGAGGAAAAGGGTGGAGAAAAGAGGTGTCCAGGAGAGGAGCACCAGCGGGGTGATCCGGCACGTCCACCACCACCACCGCGGAGACGGATCGGATCGCCGTCCTCCCACCGCCACCGTGCCGGAGAATCGGAACTCTCCCGGGGTCCCAGGAGTCCCACGGGGAAGAACACCGCCATTACCGCGCTACCGCCACTACCGCCGTTACCGCCGGCCGGAGCCTCCAAGGAGCGCCGGGCGTCATAGGCGCCGCCGTGACGACGGTGACGGTGGCCGTGACGACGGTGGCCGTGACGACGGTGGCCGTGACGATGGCGACGGCCGCCGGTGTCGCGGCGACGGAGCAGAAGAAGAGGGGGAAGCGTGGGGGGGCGGCCGCCGGAGCGACGATGACTCGTCTTCGGACTGTCGGACTCGTCGGACTCCTCCTCGTCGTCGTCGTCTTCGGAGGATTCCAGCTCCGGGTCGTCCTCATCGGCGGGTCTTCTTCCGTGTCCTCTTCATCGTCATCGTCGGGGAGCGCCAAGAGGAAGAGCGGAAGCTGAAGAAGCTCGGGAGAGGGCGAGAGACGGGGAGAGAGGAAGGGCGGGGAGGTCGAGAAGGAGGGGAGAAGGAGGCGAGGGTGGGGAGAGGCAGGAGGACAGAGATGGGGAGAGAGAGCCGGAGAGATAAGGGAAGGGAGAGAGAGACGGAGAGAAGCANGAGAGAGAGAGTAAGAAGGGCAGGGAGAGAGAAAAGGGCAGGAGAGAGAGACAGAGAGAGTCTGAGGAGAGAAGGGCAGGGAGAGAGAGCGAGATTAAGAAGGGCAGGGAGAGAGAGACGGAGAGATAGAGAGAGATACAGAGAGTAAGAAGGGCAGGGAGAGAGAGGNAGAGAGAGACGAGGACAGCCTAGAGAGAAGGGCAGGGAGAGAGAGGCTGATAAGGGAGGGAGAGAGAGAGAGAGAGAGACAGAGTAAGAAGGGCAGGGAAAGAGAGACAGAGAGAGATCGGATAGAGAGAAGGCAGGGAGAGAGAGGTGAGATTAAGAAGGGCAGGGAGAGAGAGACGGAGAGAGACAGAGAGTAGGAAGGGCAGGGAGAGAGAGACAGAGAGATCTGAGAGAGAGAAGGCAGGGAGAGAGAAANGGGCAGGGAGAGAGAGAGGCAGGGAGAGCGAGGAGCGAGAGAAGGATAGAGAGACGGAGAGAGTAAGGGAGGGAGAGAGAGCATGAGAGAGCGAAGGGCAGGGAGAGACATGGAGAGCGAAGGAGGGAGAGACAGCCTGAGAGTGAGAAGGGCAGGGAGAGAGAGCCGGATAGAGAGGAGCGAGAGCCGGATAGAGATAAGGGCAGGGAGAGAGACACTGAGAGAGCGAAGGGCAGGGAGAGAGAGAAGGACAGGGAGAGAGAGACGGAGCGAGAGAAGGGCAGGGAGAGACAGCCGGAGAGAGAGAAGGGCAGGGGGAGNGAGAGAAGGGCAGGGGGAGAGAGAGACTGAGAGAGATGGCGAGGAGCGAGAGGAGACAGGGAGAGANACAAAGGCGGGAGAGAGACCGTGAGAGCGAGGGCGCGGACGTGAGAGAGAGGAGAGCGGTGGAGGGAGACAGTCCCGAGACNGCGAGAGAGAGGCAGGGAGCGAGATGGGGTAGAGAGCGAGGGCGGAGAGGGACGCGGAGAGAGGAGAGAGGGNCGGGCGGCGGCGGGGAGAGAGTGGAGAGGNCCGGGAGAGAGGGACGCGGTGAGAGATGGAGACCACCGGCGAAGAGAGAGACGGAGAGAGGNGAACTGGGCAGGGGCAGGGAGAGCAGCGGAAGCGGCAACACTGCAGCAAGCGAGACTCCGGGTTCCGACTCCGACTGCCACAGGCAGCCAGAGCGGTGAGTGAGCGAGTGGAGCGGTGAGGGAGGTGTGTGGTGGTGGTGGTGTTGTGGATGCTTTGGTGTGGGGTGGCATGGTGGGGCTGGTGCCATGGATATCGGAGGAGGTATCCAGACCCTGTGAGTGAGTGACGTGGTTCGTGAGGTGCCACGGATATCGGAGGAAGTTTCCAGACCCTGTGAATGAGTGAGTGGCATGGTTGGGGATGAGCCACGGATATCGGAGGAAGTAGTGAGTCAGTGAGTGATTGGCAAGGTTGGTGAGGTGATATGGATATCAGAGGAAGTAGTCAGACCCTGTGAGTGAGTGGCGTGGTTCGTGAGGTGCCACGGATATCGGAGGAAGTCTCCAGACCCTGTGAGTGAGTGGCAATTTTGGTGACGTGCCACGGATAACGGAGGAAGTAGCCACCCCCTGTGAGTGAGTGGCACGGTTCGTGATGTGCCACGGATATCGGAGGAAGTGGTGAGTCAGTGAGTGAGTGGCGCGGTTCGTGAGGTGCCACGGATATCGGAGGAAGTAGCCAGACTCTGTGAGTGAGTGGCGCGGTTCGTGAGGTGCCACGGATATCGGAGGAAGTAGCCAGACTCTGTGAGTGGCGTGGTTCATGATGTGCCACGGATATCGGAGGAAGCAGTGAGTGAGTGGCGTGGTTCATGATGTGCTACGGATATCGGAGGAAGCAGTCAGACCCTGTGAGTGAGTGAGTGGCGCGGTTCGTGATGTGCCACGGATATCGGAGGAAGTCGCCAGACTCTGTGAGTGGAGTGGCACGGATATCGGAGGAAGTCCAGACTCTGTGAGTGGCGTGGTTGGTGAGGTGCCACGGATATCGAAGGAAGTGGCCAGACTCTGTGAGTGGTGGTTGGGGAGGTGCCACGGATATCAGAGGAAGTATCAAGACCTTGTGAGTGGCACGTTTCGTGAGGTGCCAGGATAACGGAGGAAGTAGCCAGACCCTGTGAGTGAGTGGCACGGTTGGGGNAGGTGCCATGGATATCGGAGGAAGTTTCCACACCTGTGAGAAAGTGGCAACGTTAGGGAGGTGCCACGGATATCAGAGGAAGTAGCCAGANCCTTGAGAGTGAGTGGCGTGGTTCGTGAGGTGCCAGGGATAACGGAGGAAGTATCCAGACCCTGTGAGTGAGTGGCGTGGTTCGTGATGTGCTACGGATATCGGAGGAAGTCTCCAGACCCTGTGAGTGAGTGAGTNGCACGGTTCGTGAGGTGCCAGGGATAACGGAGGAAGTATCCAGACTCTGTGAGTGAGTGGCGCGGTTCGTGAGATGCCACGGATATCGGAGGAAGCAGTCAGACCCTGTGAGTGAGTGAGTNGCGTGGTTCGTGATGTGCTACGGATATCGGAGGAAGCAGTCAGACCCTGTGAGTGAGTGAGTGGCGTGGTTCATGATGTGCCACGGATATCGGAGGAAGTCGCCAGACTCTGTGAGTGGCACGGTTCGTGAGGTGCCAGGGATAACGGAGGAAGTAGCCAGACCCTGTGAGTCAGTGAGTGGCAACGTAGGGGCGGTGCCACAGATATCAGAGGAAGTAGCCAGACCCTGTGAGTGAGTGGTGCGGGTTGGTGATGTGCCACGGATATCGGAGGAAGTATCAAGACCGAGTGAGTGAGCGAGTGGTGCGGTTGGTGATGTGCCACGGAGGAAGTATCAAGACCTTGTGAGTGAGTGGCACGGTTGGGCGGTGCCACGGATATCAGAGGCAGTTTAAAGAAAAGCATCCTCTGGTAGTTTTTGATGTATTGTCTTTGAAACTGATTGGTCCACGCCAGAGACGGCTTTCTCTCTGGTCTGAGACTGTTTGAGACGAGGCTACGTGTTTTAGTTTGCATGCTGGCCGCAAAGTTTTTGCAGTGACATGTTTCCTTGCTAAAGCTTTCTGTTTTGTGTTTTGTTTTTTAACATCTTAACACACCCTCTTGTTTTATTTTTGTAAGTGTGTGTGTATATAGATTAGTGGGTGTGTATTTAAGTGTGTGTATATATGTAAATGTGTGTAGAAATGTGTGTGTGTATATAGCGAGCGTTCGACACTTCACGTGGCACTGAAGGTGCACACAGCCTGGCACAAGTGTGTGTGACACTTAGTGGCGAATGGCGGTTGTTGTTGTGTGTGTGTGTATGTAAGTGTGTGTATATGTGTGTATAAGTGTGTGTGTGTGTGGCCTGGCACAAGCATGTGGTTGACATCACCGCCACTTAGTGGCGAATGGCGGTTGTTGTTGTGTCTCTGTGTGTGTGTATATATGTGTGTGTATATGTGTGTGTGTATAAGTATGTGTATGTATAAGTGTGTGTATAAGTGTGTGTGTGTGTGTGTGTGTGTATATGTGTGTGTGTGTATGTATGTGTGTATGTATAGTGTATATGTGTGTGTATGTATAAGTGTGTGTGTGTATATGTGTGTGTGTATAAGTGTGTGTGTGTGTGTATGTATAAGTGTGTGTGTATATGTATGTCTAAGTGTGTGTGTATAAGTGTGTATATGTATGTATAAGTGTGTGTGTATAAGTGTGTATATGTATGTATAAGTGTGTGTGTGTGCTCGCCTCCTCTGCCTGTGTAGGCGCAAGAGTCCCGGAGACCCGAGCACTCGCTCAGAGATTCACGCAGCCTCAGCTACTCACCTGCAGAACGACGTGCAGCACTCGCACGGTACTCACCACTCGCTCGCCCACTCGCTCACCCACTCGCTCACCTACTCACCCACTCGCTCCCACTCGCTCACTCACTCACNCACTCGCACACTCACCCACTCACTAACTCGCTCGCCCACTCGCTCACCCACTCGCTCACTCACTCGCTCATTCACTCACACACTCGCTCACCCATTCGCTCACCCACTCGCTCACTCACACACTCGCACNACTCACCCACTCACTAACTCGCTCACCCACTCGCTCGCTCACCCACTCGCTCACCACTCGCTCGCTCACCCANCCACTCGCTCACTGACTCGCTCGCTCACCCACTCACTCGCTCACCCACTCACTCACTCACCCGCTCGCTCACCACTCACTCGTNACCCACTCACCCACTCACTCGCTTACCCACTCACCCACTCACTAACTCACCCACTCGCCAACCACTCGCTCACCCGCTCGCTCACCCACTCACCCACTTACTCACTCACCCGCTCACTCACCCACCCGCTCACCCACTCCCCAACGCACTCATCTCTGTGTGTCTCTGTGTGTCTCTGTGGGTCTCTGTGGTCTCTGTGGGTCTCTGTGGGTCTCTGTGTGTCTCTCTGGGCTCTCACCCACCCGTGTCANGGCACTCTGTGGGGATCGTNTCTCTATGAGTGGGTGTGTNTGGGTTCNGTGTCTGTCGGGGTCTCTGTTCTCTGTGGGGTGGTGNGTCTCTGTGTGGGTCTCTGTGTGCTGTGGGTCTGTGGGTCTCTGTGTGGTGTTTGGGGGGGTGGGCTCTCTGTGTGACCGGTCTCTGTGTCTGTGTGTGGGTCTCTTTGAGTGGGTCTCTGTGGTCTGTGTGTGTTCTCTGGGGTCTGTGTGTGGTCTCTGTGGTTCTTTGAGTGTCTCTGTGTNTCTCTGTGTCTCTGTGGGTCTCTGTGGGTCTCTGTGTGTCTCTGTGTGGGTCTCTGTGTGGGTCGTTTCTGTGTGGGTCTCTGTGNGGGTCTCTGTGGGGTTCTGTGGGTCTCTGTGGGTCTCTGTGGGTCTCTGTGGGTCTCTGTGGGTGTACCAAAAACGCCCAAGTCCGACCAACGTCTGACGTTGCCTCCCCGCTCCCCTCACCCCTCCTCCCCTCCCTCACCCCTCCCCCGTGTCCTCCAGGGAGCGTGAGAGGGATCAGGGGGAGGGCGGGGCCGCTCTGGGCGGAGGAAGAGGAGGGGGGGGCGGACGGGGAGAAGGCCGCCAGCGGACACGGCCACGGACCCAAGCGCTCCACCTCCTCCTCCACCTCCACCTCCTCCAGCTCCTCCTCATCGTCGTCGTCCACCTCTTCCTCATCGTCCTCCTCCTCCTCGTCGTCGTCGTCGTCATCATCTTCGTCGGAGGAGGAGGAGGAGGCTCGAGGCGGAAGCCGAAGCCTCCTACGGAGAGTCGCGGGACGAGCGGCGGTGAGCGGGGCGAGCGGCGGTGAGTGGATGAGTGGGTCAGTGAGTGAGTGTGGGTGTGTGGGCGAGTGAGTGAGTCAGTGAGTGAGTCAGTGAGTGAGTGAGTGGTTGGGTGGGTCAGTGAGTGAGTAGGTGGTGGGTCAGTGAGTGAGTGGTCAGTGAGTGGGTGGGTGGGTCAGTGAGTGAGTGGTTCAGTGAGTGGGTGGGTGAGTGAGTGAGTGGGTGAGTGAGTGAGTGGNAGGTGAGTGGGTCAGTGAGTGAGTGAGTGGATGAGTAAGTGGGTCAGTGAGTAAACGAGGGAGTGAGTGGGTAGGTGGATGAGTGAGTGGGTGGATGAGTGGGTCATTGAATGAGTGGGTGAGTTTAGTGAGTGAGTGAGTTTAGTGAGTGAGTGCTTGCCACTGTCTCACTGCACTGTCGTTCTGTCTTCTCCCCACTTCAGTTCCCATGAAGCTGCCGCACCACAACCACCACAACCACCACAACCACAACCACCACGTTAGTGAGTGGGAGTGAAGATGAAGTTTCGAGCTTGTCACCACCACCACTGCAACCACCACTACAATCACCACCGCCACTACAACCACCACCACTACAACCACCACTGCCACTGCAACCACCACCACCACTACAACCAATGCCACCACTACAACACCGGCACCACCACCACTACAACCACCACCACCGCTACAACCACCACCACAACCACCACCACTACAACCACCACCACCGCCACCACCGCCACCATCGTGGGCCGCTGAGCCCTGGAGGATGTGCTGCAGTTGGCATCCTGCTGGAGGAGGGGCAATGGCGAGCTAACCACAGCGCCACCACTCCCCGTACACACACACGCACGTACACACACGCACGTACACACGTACACACACGCACGTACACACGTACACACGCACGTACACGCACGCACTTACACACACGTACACGCACGCACATACACACACGTACACACGCACGCACGTACACGCACGCACGTACACGCGCGCACGTACGCACACACACGCACGTACACACACGCACGTACACACGCACGTACACANGCACGTGCACACGCACGTACGTACACTCACGTACACACACACATGTATACACAAGCACGTACACACACGCACACACGTACGCACGTACACACATACACGCACGTATACACACGTACACACAAACACGTACACAAACACGTACACAAACGTACACACGTGCACATGCACGTACACACACACACACGCACCAACGCGCGCGATTTTTTGTTATTTTTAGACTCTGGAGGAAATCCTTAAAGCCGCGAAGCTCTTCGCTCTTTGTTGTTGTTGTCGTCCTCCCTCCCCCTCTCCTCCTCCCCCGCCCGCAGACGTCCAGCGGCATCTAGAGTTGTGTTGATGTCGTGGTTTTTTTAAAATAATAATAAACAAGTTCAAAGTTTAAAAGTTTCCGCTCTGTAGGGCGCAGAGAGAGAGAGATGGGGTGGGTGGAGTAGGAGGGGCTTTGGTTACCTGCCGTGCACACGTTGCGTGTGTGTGTACGTGTGTGTGTGTATGTTGCGTGTTGTACGTGCACGTACGTTGCGTGTGTGTGTACGTTGCGTGTGTGTACGTTTCGTGTCTGTTGCTTGTGTGTGTTGTACGTATGTTGCGTGTGTGTACGTTGTGTGTGTGTGTACGTTGCGTGTGTGTGTGTGTACGTTGCGTGTGTACGTTGCGTGTTGCACGTTGCGTGTGTGTACGTGCGTTGCGTGTGTGTACGTACGTTGCGTGTGTGTGCGTACGTTGCGTGTGTGTGTGTACGTTGCGTGTGTGTGTACGTTGCGTGTGTGTTTTGTACGTATGTTGCGTGTGTGTGTACGTTGCGTGTGTGTGTGTTGTACGTATGTTTGCGTGTGCTGTACATGTGTTCTGTGCATTTTGAGAAACGGGAGGGTGTGGGGCACTGCGTCGTGTCGGACGTCGCGTGCGTCCGTCCATACGTTCGTGTGTGCGTTTGTAAGTACGTGCTTAAGTGCGTCCGTGTGTGGTTCGTAAGTGCGTTAGTGAGTGCGTCCGTGTGTGTCTGTGCTTCCATGTGTGTCTTTGCGTTCATGTTTGTGCGTTCGTAAGTGTCCGCGTGTGTCTGTGCGTTCGTAAGTGTGTTCGTAAGTGGTGCGTGTGTCAGTGCGTCCGTGTGTGTCTGTGCGTTAGTGTGTCTGTGCGTTCGTAAGTGTCCGTGTGTGTCTGCGTTCGTGTCTGTGCGTTCGTGTCTGTGCGTCCGTGTCTGTGCGTTCATGAGTGCGTCCGTGTGTGTCTGTGCGTGCGTGAGTGCGCTCCTCTGTTCCTTCGCTGTTCGTTCCTTCGCACTCGGGGGGGGGTGGGGGGTTGCGGGAAACTGCATCTACCGGGCGGTTACGTACATCGGCTATTCGGTTCCAGCGTTCGGTTTGTGTGGTGGTTTGTTTTTTTGTTCGTTAATAGTTTGTGGCGTCGACCGGCTGCACCCATCCCCCCCCAATCCCTCCCCCCTCTTCCTCTTGACTACAAATAAATAGATTGTCGTAGTCCGCAAGTCGAACTCCTTCCATCGGCGTCTCCGCGTGTCGGGGGTGGGGTGGCTGGAGGTGGTGGTGGTGGGGGTGGTACCTACATGGTGAAGGATAACACCAGAGGTTGCAAACGGGTACGGGTATCGGGTACCCGATTGCGACTCTGGGATGAAGCCATGTTGCAGGCGCGGGTGGGTTGATTCTAGGAACTTGAATTGTGAGACGAGACAAGACGTTGGGAAATGAGTGACAAACGGTTACTCACCAGTGACTCACGGCCTACCGTACCCGGCCACACCAGGGTCGCATAAGGGTACCCGTACCCGTACCCGGCCGGGTACGGGTAGCCGGGTATCGGGTAGGGTACGGGTATCGGGTACCCGATTGCGACTCTGGATAACACTTTGTAACACAATTTTTGTTCACTTAACAGATGCAACCTCAGCCAGCCCACTCACAGGGGGGGACTTCAAGTATTTGAGGCACGCAGCCTCCTCAGCAGGGTCATCCCCACTTTGCCCCACGATGTTTTCCAGGCTGAGGGATTTCCCTCCCCACGACCCCACAGAAATGCTCAGCAAATCTGCAAAACATGTTCCTGGGGTCGGAGATCGGATCACCGTTCTTTCCCCTAATGATGGTAATAGGTGTGGCACTGCAGGTTACTTTTTTATGGAATTAAAGAGCGATTTGTGATCGCGGGCCACTGAGGCAGACTCCATCTCCTCAGCAACCCGCGACCACCACCCATCCTTGCAGCGCCTCACGGCTTCCGAACCTCCGAGCGAAGGCTGCGGTAAGCCTCCTCATTCTCTGACGTGGGATGCTGGAGTCGATGACAGTGGGCCTGTCGCTTTTTCTCAGCCATCCTGAACACCTCCTTGTCAGCCAGGGTCTCTGGGAGGTCTGGACCGTTTACCCAAAGCAGCCATTGCAGCTACATGAGCCACAATCTAAACCTCGGCCATTTACCCTCGACATCAGAAGGAGTGGGGACGATGCCAACCCCAGCCGCAAGCGATGATGAAATTCTCGCTTGCATCTTTCATCAGCTAGCTGAGACCAGGCCACTTGAGATTGGAATGGGGTCCTGGTGTACACCCACCACCGGAGTGGAAGAATGGCAAGCGCATCTTACAGATGACAAGTCGATGATTCAATGGGTAGATCAGCTCCATGGTAGATCCTGGTGTCAAGGTCATGGGCCCGCATCCGCTGGTCCATCACTATGTAGTCCAGCAGATGTTCTTGCTTGGATCCAGCATGCATCCATGATGTGTGGATGCGCCGATGCCGGAACAGCGGGTTGGTAATTACAAGCCCATGGGCTGCACAAAATATAGCAGCCTCCTACTGTTGTTATTGAGCTGATTAGGCCCATGTCTTCCAATCACTCCAAACCAGGTGTTAGCATAATGACCAACTCGGGCATTGAAGTCACCCAACAAGATGACTCTATCCCGAGGGGCCACTTTAGCCAGCACCTGTGACAGGAGGTCGTAGAAGGCATCTGACTCATCGGCTTTGCATGCATCCCTCCACGGATGTTCGACTTCGGTAGGGGCATAAGTAACCACGACCACCACTCTTCGCCTCTGGTTGATGGGAAGATGAGCCCAAAGTAGCCTGGGGCTTACAGCTTCCCGCACCTCACTGCCACGCTCCCACGCCCCTTCATTCCTTTTTTCAGAAGAAGAGCCACTCCCTGTTGTTTGACAGTCTCCTGCCCGAGTAGAGGACTGTCACCCCTCATGGTGGCAGGAGCCAGAGCCGGTCCACCGGACCTCCTGATTACCACAAAGATCTAGGCGGTACTGGTCCAGCTCCCGACAGAGGAGTGGCAGCCTCTCCTCCGCAGTGAGCGTTCAAACATTCCACGTGGCCATCCGAAGAGGCTTTTTGTTGTTTTTGGAGGAGCCCCAAAGGTGAAGATTCAGTCTCCTGGCTCCGCCAAATGGGGTTTGGCCAGAGACGTCATCGACGCCTGTCCGCCCAGGGCCTCCGGCACAAGCTAACACGTTTTTGCATCGTAGTTTAGTGGTAGTTAATTGAAGGTGGAGGGGTTACCAGCCCTCGCACCCGTCCAGAGCCCCCATTTGGCCGCTATGGTGGTTACAGACGCCATGAAGGGAATGGCCAATCGGAATTGCCCCCCCGGCACTGCCCACCACAGCGTTGACGTCCGGCACCAGGAGGAGGTCGGGGGTTTTTTTGCCGGACACTGACACACACACAGGTACACACAGCAACAACAACCGCCATTGCTGCACGTCGTTCTGCAGGTGAGTAGCTGAGGCTGCGTGAATCTCTGAGGGAGTGCTCGGTCTCCTGGGACTCTTGCGCCTACACAGGCAGAGAGGCGAGCACACACACTTATACATACACACATATACACACACACACACTTATACACACACATACACACACACACATAAACATACACACATATACACACTTACATACACACACTTATACATACACACTTATACACACACACTTATAAACACATACACACACACTTATATACAAACTTATACATACACACACACTTATATACACACACACACTTATACATACACACACAGTCACACAACAACAACAACCACCATTCGCCACTAAGTGGTGGTGACGTCACCACGACGCTTGTGCCAGGCTTTGTGCCCGTTGAGGCCACGTGAAGTGTCGAACGCCCGCTGGCAGGAGGTCACGGGGCAGACCCAGGTGCCACGGGTCGATTGACTGAAATGACCGAGATGACTGGCTGATGCACCACCTGTGCCCCTACTGTGCCAACTTGCTGTGCTTTAGCCACCCGGCACTCCGCTCGTTGTTGTGAGCGTCGCTCCTCCCTCTCTGTTGTTGGAGAACGACTGCCTCCAGTTGCCCTCCAACAACGGAGGGCGACTGCCTCCAACTGCCCAGTAGCGTCCTTCACAAGCCTCCTCCACCAACGCCACCACCACCACCAACGCCACCACCACAAACGCCACGACCGTGGTGGTCACTCTACTGACCAATGAGAAGTCACCCTAGCTGGCACGTCAGCACGTGTGTCTGTGTGTGTGTGTCTGTGTGTCTGTGTGTGTGTCTGTCTGTGTGTGGGTTGGAAACATTTAGGCTGGCCTGCCTTCGATCCATCCTGGGTTTAACCAGGCTGGATTGTGTGAGGAGCTCACAAATCCTTGAAAGATCTGGGCAAAGTCCCATCGGTGAGCTCCTCCGGCAGGCAAGGCTGCGTTGGCTGGGTCATGTAGCCCGCATGCCCAGCCACCGCATGCCTAAACAGCTTTTGTTCGGCCGGATCGAGGGGGCTAAACGGGCGTGGCACGGGCTAGAAAGAGATGGAGTGATGTGGTACAGGAGGACGTGGAGCTGAGTGGACTTGCCGATGACTGGTACCAGCGGTGTCAAGATCGGCCTCAGTGGAGGAGGCTCGTGAAGGACGCTACTGGGCAGTTTGAGGCAGTCGCCCTACAACAACAACGGAGGGCGGAGGAGCGACGCTCACAACAACGAGCGGAGCGCCGGTGGCTAAAGCACAGCAAGTTGGTACAGTAGGGGGCAAAGGTGGTGCATCAGCCAGTCATCTCGGTCATCTCGGTCAGTCGACCAGTGGCACCTGCTGGGTCTGCCCCGTGGCCTCCTGTCAGCGGGCGTTCGACACTTCACGTGGCCTCAAGGTGCACTTGGCCTGGCACAAGCGTCGTGGTGACGTCACCGCCACTTAGTGGCGAATGGCGGTTGTTGTTGTTGTGTGTGTGTCTGTGTGTGTGTCTGTGTGTGTGTGTCTGTGGGGAGTGGTAGTGTAGTGGTTAGCGCTACGAAGCCGGCGACCCGAGTTCGATTCCCGCTCACGGCCAACACCGGTGATGATTATCTGAACCCGTCCTGGGCCTCCTCCCCTAGGTCGACTCGGGTTCAAGAACCTAGTGCAGTGTTAGTGTGGTAAACATGGCCACTAGGGAGACAAAGCGGCCGGCTTGGTGCTGGCCACCCACCCTCTCGTGTACCGTGCCGGCCTTCATAGTGCTCGCTAACAGCACTTTCCCCTACAGTCTGTTAAGGCTACATGGAGATCTCTGTTTTTGCGAGCGAGATGGCGCGCGTGATCTGCAGGTGAGCTTTGCACGAACTTGCACGAACGAAGTCGATTTTAAGTACGGTACGGCGTTTGCCGCTAAATCGTATAACTCTAAACATTTTTTTTTATTCCACCATGTGAAGGCCAACATGCTGAGCTGCTATAATAGCTGTGATATTTCATAAAAGAGACGTGGATATTGCAAACGCCTCGTATACAGGAGGTCGTGGGTTCGATCCTGGCCCTTATGCCTGCTGCTGTATACAGGGTCTTAACAAAAGTTAACACTTATATGGGGACTATCGTTTTTAATTGAAAAAGAACAGGTGGGGACAACTTAGCTAAAGCACATCACTTAAGTGTGTCTCATCTTCTTGGTTCTTTCGGTAAAGTCACGTAGAAGGGAAATAACAAATAATAAAAATAAAACATAATAAAATAAGTATATTATATTATTAAGTATATTATTTTATATAAAAGCATAATAAAATAATTATATTATTTTAATAATTATCATATTTTATTGGTCTACTTTTATTATTTATATTATTTTAATAATTATATTATTTTATTGTTTTATTTTTATTATGTTATTATTTCCCTTCTACGTGACTTTACCGAAAGAACCAAGAAGATAACGAAAACAAATTGTCTAGTTCATAGTTGAGTACGTGAGACATCACGACTCCATTTATTGGCGAGGGGGAGGAGCTAGTAGTGGGCGAGAGAGGGGGCGGGGCGTGCGTGACGTCATCGCGACCAGAGCCAATGGGGCGTGACCGGAAGTTGTCACGTGACGCGGCTCGTTCGACACAAGGGCGTGACGGGCGACTTGGGGGAGCCGGGGNAGGGGCAGGCGAAGCCGCTCACGGTGAAGATGTCAACAGCGGCTACCTTAAGGGTGCCTCATTAACGTGCGTGTAGATTTTAAGCTTTCGTGACTGCAAGGATTGACACTCTTAGTTTTTTCGGTAAAGACACGTAGGTAAAAAATGAAATTTAAATTAATGAAAGTAATAATAGAAATAAAAAAAAATTGTATTATTTTATTTCTATTAAATAATATTTCTATTAAAATAAATGATAATACATTAAAATTATATTTCTATTAAAATAATATTATTATATTTTATTTCTATTATTACTTTTATTAATTTTAATTTCATTTTTACTACCTACGTGACTTTACCGAAAAAACTAAGAGCTTAATTAACGTGCAGTGTAGTACTGTGTGTGTGCGTCTGTCTGTGCGTGTGTGTTAGTGTTGAGTGGTGGTGTAGCGGTTAGCGCGCTGCGCTACGAACCCGGCGACACGGGTTCGATTCCCGCTCACGGCCAACACCAGTGACGATTATCTGAACCGGTCCCGGCCTCCTCTAGGTCGACTCAGCATCAAATGAGTACCTGGTGCGATGTGTAAACATCGCCACTGGGAGACAAAGGCGGCCGGGCGTGGTGCTGGCCACCCACCCCCTGTGTAGCCACAGTTGTCAGCCTTCATAGGTGCTGCTGCTACTCGTCTAGCAGCACTTGCCCTATAGTCCTGCTAGAGGCTACCTGGGGAGCTTTGTCTGTGTGTACATCATAGGTGGTGTACTACACTTGTCCCTTCAGCCTGTTAGAGGCTACCTGGGGAGCTTTGTCTGTGTACATCATAGTGGTGCTACTCACTCCTAGCAGCACTTGCCCCTACAGCCCTGCTAGAGACTACCTGGGGAGCTTTGCCTGTGTGTGCATCATAGGTGGTGCTACTCGCCACTAGCAGCACTTGCCCTACAGCCCTGCTAGAGGCTACCTGGGGGAGCTTTGTCTGTGTCCATCACCACAAGCCGCGACCATTTATTGTCGTGTCGCCAAATAAAAAATAAAAACAACAACAACAATTTGGACGCAAAATTTTACACCGCGAAAAAACCACTCCACACAAATCACCAACACCGTCATCCTTGACGTCAGTGAGTGTAACCGCTCCTGCGTGACGTTAGTGTCACTACTCGTGCGTGACGTCAGTGAGTGTCACCACTCGTGCGTGACGTCAGTGTCACCGCTCGTGCGTGACGTCAGTGACGTCCGTGCCACAAAATTCAAGATGGAAGCACAAAGAATCGAACGGAAATCGGAGATTTAACTCGAGCCACAAAACGTTTCCCTTTAAGGCAAAGAAGAAGATTTATAATATATTATATATATTGACAATATATATATAAATATATTATATATATTGACATTATATATAAGTATATTATTTAAAAAATTGTTAAATGGTAACCAAAGCAGAAAATACGTTTCATTCGTGGTCATTCCTTCCTTAATGCTCTCTTCCCAAGAGCGACAGCGATAGCGTAGCTTTAGGCCTGGTCGTAGCTGTCTGACCATCTAGCCGGCTGGCTGGCTGCTTCTCTAGTTGGCTGGCTATTTAGCTGTCTGGCTGGCTGTCTATCGAGCGAGGTAGCTGGCTTGCTTGCTGGATATCTGGCTCGCTCGCTAGCTAGCTGGCTGGCTAGATACTTAGCAGGCTGGCTAGCAGGCCAGTTGCCTATCTGGCTAGATAGCGAGCTGGTTAGCTAGCTAACTAGTTATCTATTTAGCTGACTGGCTATCTGGCTAGGTATCTGGCTAGGAAGCTGGCTGGGCTGGCTGGCTAAAAGGCTAGTTGCCTCTCTGGCTAGGTAGCTGGATGGTTAGCTAGCTAACTAATTATCTATTTAGCTGACTGGCTATCTGGCTAGGAAGCTGGCTGGGCTGGCTGGCTAGCAATGCCAGTTGCCTATCTGGCTAGATAGCGAGCTGGTTAGCTAGCTAACTAATTATCTATCTAGCCGGCTGGCTGACTGGCTAGTCGGCGACTGGCGATCTAGCTGGCTGGCTATCTGGTTGGATAGCAAACTGGCTGGATGACTATCTGGTTGGACAGCTTACTGGCAGGCTGGCTAGCTGGTGGGCTGGCTATCTGGCTAGATAGCTAGGTAGGTATCTTCCTAGCTTGCTGTCTGGATATCTGGCTAGTTGCCTAGCCAGCTATCTGGCGAGCTGGCTATCTGGTTATCTGGCTATCTGGCTGGGAGCAGAACCAGAGGCGCGTCCCCGTCGTCAGTAAGGGAGGTTCCCCTCGATCCAGGCGAGGGATTTCCACACGCCGTAGGCGGCCGGCTGGGTGGCGTTTGCGCAGTCGGCACGGCGGCTGTCGATGCCCGTCAGGTACCACCTCCTGTCCGTGCCCAGGCAGAAGACGCCACCGCCCTGGCCCAGCTGGGGAAGGCGGAAAGGCAGACGGTGGTTTTGACGTTGATGATGTTTCAAGCATCCAGATGGGGCACCCTTTGTGTGTGTGTGTGTGTCTGTATGTATGTATAGTGTAGTGTATAATAGTGTAGTGTATAGTGTAGTGTTGCATCACCTGACAGCTACTGGCCCAACCCTGACGCTTGGCGGCACACATCATAGTGTACAGCGTAGTGTATAGTGTAGTGTATAGTGTAGTGTATTGTGTAGTGTATAATGTAGAGTGTAGTGTATAGTGTAGTGAGTGTAGTAGTGTAGTATAGTGTAGTGTATAGTGTAGTGTATAGTGTAGTGTGTAGTAGTAGTATAGTGTAGTGTATAGTTTAGTGTAGTGTAGTGTGTAGTGTATAGTGTAGTGTATAGTGTGCAGTGTAGTGTAGTATATTGTATAGTGTAAAATGTAGTGTATAGTGTAGTGTAGTGTGTAGTGTAGTGTATAGTGTAGTAGTGTATAGTGTAGTGTACAGTGTAGTGGAGTTTAGTAGTGTATAGTGTAGTATATAGTGTAGTGTATAGTGTAGTTTAGAGTGTAGTGTATAGTGTAGTGTAGTGTATAATATAGTGTATAGTGTAGTGTGTAGTGTAGTGTATAGTGTAGTAGTGTATAGTATAGTGTTGCATCACCTGACAGCTACTGGCCCATCCCTGACGCTTGGCTGCACACATCTTCATGCCGCGGCTGAAGTTGCCCCACGCCTGCGTGCACAGCGACTCGTTCACCAGCCGCACGTTGCCCTCAGCGGCGGGGCCGACACAGAGCCTGGGGGTGGGGCGTTGGGAGGGAGTAACGATGATGTCACAGGCGTAGATGATGATGATGTCACAGGCGTAGATGATGATGATGTCACAGGCGTAGATGATGATGATGTCACAGGCGTAGATGATGATGATGTCACAGGCGTAGATGATGATGATGTCACAGGCCTAGATGATGATGATGTCACAGGCCTAGATGATGATGTCACAGGCGTAGATGATGATGTAATAGGCGTACAGGCCGTGACATCATCGGCATCGTCGCTAATGTTACACCGATAATTTCACACACATGCATAAATGACGTATTCCAGTACATTAGATATACAGTACATTATACACAAACGTACATATTTTAACGTGCTAGATGTCGATTATACACTGCATGACGTACCATCGTCTGCATACACTAATGATACCAACGATAGCTATACACACACACTACATGACGTACACTAGTACTAGCTATACACTATATACACGTGACGTACACTAACGTACTAGCTACACACTACACACTACGTGACGTACACTAACGTACTGCTATACACTACATGACGTACACTAACGTACTAGCTATACACTACACACTACATGACGTACCCTAACGTACTAGCTATACACAATACACTACGCACCGTCGCTACCGCACCAGCGCCTCACTGCGTCCCACGGGGGCTCTCTCGTGCCGCGAGGCAGGCACACCGCCTGACGGACGCCAACGTCCCGCCAGCCACCGCACACGACGTGGCGTCGCCGAACGTACTGGCCGTACGCCAGACGCTAGAGGCCGTGCACTAGCGTAGTTGCTGAACACTGCACGCTACACACACACATAACACACACACTACACACTACACACTACACAACGTACATAACACACACGTACACACAACACACTACATAACGTACACACACGTACACCACACTACTACACACACGTACATACACACACGTACACACNTACACACTACACACTACATAACACACACTAACGCACAAACACAACACTATACACACAGGACATACACACAGGTACTACATACACACTACAGACACACACATACACACACGTACGCGAAATCCAGAACACGGCGCGCCTGTAGCGAGGGATTAATGAACGCATTTAGTAACTCGAGAATTCAGAACTGTTACTCTTGGCGAGGGATTAATGAACAGATTTAGTAACTCGCGAAATCCCGAACTCGAGGTGGCTACTAGGTGACAACAACTCTCGGGGCCGCCGTGTCGAGGCCCAGGGGCTGACCTCTCCAGCAGGCAGCTCGCCGCGGTCACCACCACGAGTCGGACAGGAGGGAGCCGAGGCACTGCAGCTGGTCCGTCTGCCTCGTGACGGTCACCTGCCAGGGCCAGGCGCTCAGGACGGACGCGTTGGCGACGCCGCAGCCTTGCGGGAGGGTGGCGGAGATCGCGGTTGGGTGGGTGAGTGGGGTTGGTAGGTGGGTGGAGTATGTGAGTGGGTGTGAGTGGATGAGTGGGTAGATGGTTGGTATGTGAGTGGGTGGGTGGGTATTTCAGTGGGTGAGTAGGTGGTTGGGTGGGGTGAGTGGGTATGTGAGTGGGTGGGTATTTGAGTGGGTGGGTGGGGTGGGTGGTATGTGTGGGTGTGGTGGGGGAGTATGTGAGTGGGTGAGTGGGTTGGTGGGTGGGTGGGTATGTGAGTGGGTGGGTTTGTGAGTGGGTGGGTATGTGAGTGGGTGAGTGGGTGGGTGAGTGAGTGGGTGGGTATGTGAGTGGGTGAGTGGGTGGGGTTGGTGGGTGGGGTTTGTGGATGGGTATGTGAGAGGGTGAGTGAGTGAGTGGGGTTGATGGGTGGGTGGGTGTTTTTAACGCGTTGAGCTCTGCCCACCCGTCTGTTGAAACGGGAGGGTCACGATCCCGTCCGCTTTCATTATAATTTGTCCCTCTCCCGTTCTGACGAAGTGCGTCACTACGTCATTGCGTCATCAAAACGATTCGGCAAATATGGAAGTGATATCACGTCATCGGTACGATCCCTACCCTGACGATGCCTGCTGCTGCTGTAGGTCTCTATGGGTCTCTATAGTCTCTATGGGTTTCTATGGGTCTCTGTGGGTTTCTCTGGGTCTCTATGGGCTTTGTGGGTCTCTATGGGTCTCTATGGATCTCTGTGGTCTCTATGGGTCTCTATGGGTTCTATGGGTCTCTGGGTCTATGGGTATCTGTGGGTTTTTATGGGTCTCTATGGGTCTCTATGGTTCCTGTAGTCCTATGGTCTGTATGGGTCTCTATGGTCTATGTGTATAATGTACACCTATGTGATGATGATATCAGCAACATTCTATCATTGTGACGGTCAGATCGCTATTGGAACAATAGCCACATAGCATAGCTCATTGGGGCCTCACGTGCTACAAATTAAACACAGCTGATACATTCTTCTTCGCATTATATTTCCATGTTTGTTTTCTCATTCATTTGTAGCTGATGATGGTTGCTCGTGTTGCAATCGAAACGTCGTATTCTGTTATTATTTAATTTAATTTCTTTCGACGTCACTTTACCGAAAGAACCATAGAGTCATTCCTGCAGTCATGAAAGCTTCGAATCTAGTTTCATAGCTGATACGTGTCGAGGAACGCGGCTTTGTGTTCAAGTGAGGTGCACTCGCCGCTGTCGCGCCGTACTCACTTTTCGAGACGTTAATCGGATTAATCGTTTCAAAGTTCACGACGACTCCGTTCCCTGTGTAATAAACAACAACGACAAACAAACAAACAAAGTTAGTTAACTTCCTTTAACATAGTCGAGGTGAAGTTTCGAGGAGTCTTGTGTGAGATTTGTGCAAGATTTGTGATGCTGTATAAGATTTGTGTAAGATTTGTGATGCTGAGTAAGATTTGTGTAAGATTTGTGTAAGATTTGTGTGAGATTTGTGTAAGATTTGTGTGAGATTTGTGTAAGATTTGTGTAAGATTTGTGTAAGATTTGTGTGAGATTTGTGATGCTGAGTAAGACGCTGGGGGCGATGAGGGTGACGCGTGTCTGGTCGTCATCACAGACGTGCGACTGCCCTCACGAAGGACACGAATCAAGTCTCACAAAGCCCCTCGGCTGTTGTGGAGGTCGCCTCACTCCTCCAGAGGGACAGACGATAACCTCCCTAACGTCATTGGTGTTGTTATGATCGTTGTTGTTGTTGTCGTCTATTTAGTTGAACCTGTCTGTCCCACCCACCACTCCGCTCCCTCGCAGAGGAGAAGGGGAACAGGGTGGACCCCCCCCGTGGCCTCACCTTGAAGCCCCGAAGAGAGTTGAGCACGAGGTGGAGTCTGTTGGAGGACGAGCGCAAGCCGGGCGGTCTCGCACCGCCGCCGCAGAACGCGCCCAGCGAGTCGCCGTTGTCGTCGTAGACGGTCAGCGACTCGTCCGCGCAGTCGGGGTCGGAAGACAAACTGCGGTGGTGGGAGAGCGAGGGAGTGTAGTGTAGCATGTACGAGTATGTGTGGTGTGTAGTGTAGCATGCACGAGTATGTGTAGTGTAGCATGTACGAGTATGTTTAGTGTGTAGTGTAGCATGTATGAGCATGTGCAGTGTAGCATGTAGGAGTATGTGTGGTGTGTAGTGTAGCATGTACGAGCATGTTTAGTGTAGCATGTACGAGTATGTGTGGTGTGTAGTGTAGCATGTAAGAGCACATGTGGTGTAGCATGTAACAGCACGTGTGGTGTGTAGTGTAGCATGTGTGAACGTCTCACAAACGAAACAAAGCAGTTCTAAAGAAATTATTCATCAATTTAGTATAGAAGTGCCTAGTCGTGTATAGTGTAGTGTATAGTAATGCCGTGTAGAGTATAGTATATAGTACACATGTAGTGACATAAGAAGGGAGGGGCTGCTGTAGGCTCTGGGTTCCCAGGTGGGTCCAGACGCTTAAGCCTCTGGGCGCCGCCAACGGGGGGGGCTGTGTGTGCTCTGTGGGATGTCTGGTGGCGCACACGGCCCCACCCCTCGTTGGGGACTGGGCATATAAGCGGAGCTCCCTGGACGATCGGGGCCAGTTGTAACTCAAGACCCAAGACCCACGACCAGCCATCTGAAGACCCTGGGATGCTGTGAGAGCCAGCGCTGGGACTCTGGAACTCCCGACTCTACGACCTTGTGAGGGCGAGTTCCGGAGCGTAGCCAGAGTAGAGTATCTAGGCAGTGTAGCTAGGCTGTGTACCTAGGCTGTAACAGAGTATCAAGACTGTTGGAGTGTTGTATTGTAATAAAGAAGTTACCTCTACAAGTGTCTCCGGAACCCGTTACACACACACACAGGTACACACGCACACAGGTACACACACACACGTACTGTCGCATATAGTCGCGTGTAGTGTATAATGCAGCGTAGTCGTATACGGTGCGTAGCGCATGCCGAACTTCTAACCGCGCCCTACTTGTACCGTTGTCCAAAGCAAAAGAAGCCGTGGCCACTGGAACGTGGAGCGCAAACAATGGAGCACGGAACGGCTTGCGGAGGCCCCCCGCCCCTCCTCAATTGAGATCTCACTTGAACTGCTGGAAGCTCAACTTGACCTCGTATCTGGGGTCCACCTGGACGGTCCACCGGCACAGGGCGCTCCTCTCGCCGGCCGCGGAGAAGTTGGAGGACGACAGCGATCCCTGGCCTCCGACGAGCGTCTCCCTGCACGGTGACCCACTGGTGGTGGTGGTGGTGGAGGGTTAGATCGCGTGAATATGTAGATGCTGTATTCTTTGGGTCTCACGGTAAAGTCACATAGATAGGTTCAAAGAAAATAACCAAAAAATTACAAAAAAACTACGACGTTTCGAACGCAACACAAGTGTAATAAAGCTCGTTGAGGCGACTTCTGGAATCCGTCTTTTATTCAACTTATATTACAGTTTACTTCACGCTGCTGATAGGCAGCGTGAGAGGGACAGAAAGAGAGAGAGACGCACTGCCACGTGGCAACTCGGAGCCCCGCTCCCGCGTGGCCCCCCTCCTCTGTTCGTTCCCGTTCTGACCACGTGTCGTTCGTCTCCACCCCTATTTAATACCCGGGTCACGTGGTACGTTTCCGCCAATCTTCGTTAGCCTGCATGGAATCTTCCAGGCTCCCTCGTCAGCTCCCGGGACCACGCCCCTGACTCATCTCCCCATTGGCTGTGGCCAAAGCCAGCAGAACCAATCCTTATAGCTGTCACCTTTCCATCACGTCAGGGCCATGCCCCTAGGCTTCCCCCCATTGGCTGTAAACCAGGACCGGCAGAGCCAATCACCATGACGAGTTGTGACACGTCAGTGAGCCGGATATATTCTCATATTACACAAGCATCCGTCATCAGGTTGGAAAGCATGATGTATTCATTTTATTTTATACCTACGTGACTTTACCGAAAGGTACCAAAGAGTAAGGTGCAAATAAAATAACAAAAATAAAAAAAACTACGAAGTTTCGATTGCAACGCAAGTCATCAGGAAGAGGGGTTAGCTTCTAAAGGTAAACTGTTTATAAAGGTGTGAAATGGGTGTAGCCCAAATGTCAGCAGCCAATGTTAATGTAAGAGGTGGGCAGCGACCGCGACGGTGGTGGGTTTGCCCACCAATCAAAGGGCTGCCCAGTAAAAATCAGCAAGTTAATGTAAGATCGCTGAGCGGCCTCCACGGCAGGTGCCCTTAGGTGGCCATGTTCCTGTGAGAGATTAGCACATTAATGGAGGATCACAAAGCAAAAAAACATCGAGCTCGGTGAGCGAGGTGGATGTGTTAGGGTGAGAAATGTAACCTGTTAATGTAAAATCAGAGAGCCGAAAATAACAACAAATAATAACAACGTGGGAGCGATCAACACGCCAATCGAGTGGGCTCGCCGCGTTATCGCAGCAAAACAAAATAGACAGACAAACAAGCCAGCGTACAAACAAAAAACTCACCCCTGTAAAACGCGCTGAAGTTGCCGACGATTCCCCTCGTGTCGTACGTGGCCCTTATGGACAAGGTGTTGGAGGACGAGATGATGGGAGCGGGGACCCCGTCGTGGTCGTACATCCCAGGAGCGGCGAGTCCACGGACGGCCCGTCGTAGACGTAGACGACCTCGGCGCCCGTCTGCAGACTTCACACGCACGGACAGCGGAGAGCTGCTGCTGTGATACGCCCCAACGGTGGCATTGTACCGGCGCTGGTCGCCTTTTGGCGTTGTCTTCTGGTCTGGCGCCGTTTGAAACTAGGCTCTAAAGAAAGATGTCTCTGGTGTTGTGGACCAATCAGTTTCAAAGACAATGCATCATCATCATATACTACCAGAGCATGTTTCAGTTTGCATGTTCACCACAAAGTATACGTGGCTAATGCAGTGACATGATTCCTTGCAAAAGGTTTCTGTTTGGTGTTTTAACATCTTAACGCAATTGTTATATTGCCAGAAAGGGTAAAACCTATTCTTACGTTGAGCAGAGCTCTCGTTACAGCCGCGAACGCTTCAAAACCACAAAACGTTAGTGTCATTACAAATAAAAGATGGCCTCTGGAATAAAATATGTCCGCCGAAATCAATGGTGTAAATGCTTACCCCGAGCTCTCATACGCTGATGGTGCATTGTCTTTGAGTTGTGCGCCTTTTGGCGTCATCTGGTCCAACCCATGTGAGATTCGGCTCTAAGGAAAGCTGTCTCTGGTGTGGACCAATCAACTTCAAGGACAGTGCATACATTATCAGAGTTATGTGTTTTTTTGCATTATGACTGCAGGCATTGTGGTCAATGCAAACATGACTCCTCGTAAAAAAGGTGTCAATTTTGTTGCCAGATAAAAGGGTAAAACACCAATTATCATCAACAACATTGTTGAGCTTCTATCATTTGTGACGGTCAGATCTCTATCGGAACAAAAAAAGTGGTGGCCATATATACTTGTATTCTTAGGTTTTTTTTCCGGTAAAAGTCACGTAGGTAAAAAATTCAAATTCAAATTAAATTTGCTGTATCAAGTGAAGCCTACTAAGTGTGAAACCGATGTTCGTACTTACGCACTCTAACCCCAAAAACAACCTCTAGAATGAGCACACGTGTATGTTGAACCTCCATCGCCGTCGTACGAAGGCCGTCCGTGCTCATCGGCGGAGCGGACTATAAAATAGCCCGAAGTGGGTCGTGACATGGGGTAAAACTGGAGGCCAGAGCGAGTGCACCTATCCCCCCCCCCCCCCGCACCGCTTACCTGAACGTCTGGAAGCGAAGGATAACGGCCGTCCCACGGCGCCGGTGATGGTCCAGAGGCAGTCGCCGACGTTGGGTCTCGCGAGTAAATCGGCGAACTGGATGGTGCCGCTCGCGCCGGCGGGTTCACGCGACAGACGCCGCCTAGAACATCGCGGGACACTCTTTAGTTACGGAGATTCACTAAACGTATCGTAAAATGGCGGAGTGGTCAGAATCGCCGAGAGATGGACGAGTCACAGTGGGCGCCGCCTCAGCCCAACCCACAACTTCCGTTGTGCACAGACTCAGCCCATCCACCAGGGGGGGGGGGGGGGGGGGCTGTAATGTCACAGTTGTTGGTTGTGACGTCATCGCACTGCGGTTACCAGGAAGCCAATCAAATGTGAGCGAGGTCACAATTGGAGGGGCCTGGTCAGGGTGGTGGTGGGGTTGTAATGGCGTCGTGTATGATAGTGGAATAATAATAATAATGGTCGTAGTAGAAGTTTGATTTGCGATGCTACAAGTCAGGCTGATCTTGTTACAAATGCTCAGCGTTTAGTTACCTCTTAGGTTGCCGTAGCTGAGGACGTAGCCAAATGAATCAGCATACTCCACCCCGTAGAGGTAGAGCCCAAACGGCTGAGTCATGTGTTCCACACGGAACTGCTGATCCCCTCTTCCCAGATTCAGCTCCCGGCCACGAACTGGAGGTCGTTTGTCCGGACCCACTGGATCTTATCGCACAGTGCCTCGTTGTTGATCATAATCCAACATTTGTCTCCATCCTTGGCTATCACGATTAAAATGTTTGTAAAACCTGGTTGAGTCGCAAACAGGTACTTGTTAGAAACTTGTTGGTTGGTATGATGTTCATCTGGAATGGGTCCATGGTATACCCTGAGTTGTAGACCCACCCTGGCATATGTACATGACCCCTACATTTACAGATGAGTTAATAGACAAAATCTGGTTGGCATATATAGGTATGCTGGTGCGACCGTAATTGGTCAACGTGTAGGTTGTTAAACTCTCACCAACACTGACATTGACACTGATGCTCTCGCTTGTAGGCGAGGTGATTATGACGCTGTCGTCTGTTGACTTGATGGACACAGGGAAGACCAGGTAAGAGGAGCCCCACTGCGATACTGGCAAAAGCTGCTCTGTCACAAAATTGCAGGCTGTGTGGACAGCGATGCACCGATCTCCACTGAACACGGCCACAGGTTGACTCGAGAGTACCCTCGTCCCAGTCAGAGATGATCCTTGGAACTGCACGACCTGGTTCTCTTGTAGAGTGATGTTCAGATCGCTGAGTACGTCACACCATTGAATGTAACATTGCTGCTCAAAATCATTTTACCGTCACGTTGTTGTAGGGACTGACTATCGCGAATTCGTTCAGGGTTAACCGACCAGACACAGGAGCGACTATGTAATATTCTGTTCCCAGCTCCTGCTCAGGGATCATCATGAATCCATCGGTCGTTGCAATTAGTTTGGACATGCCCCACACTGAGATGTCACTGTCAGAACGAACGGACACGACCTTGTTGGTGACGATGCCGTTCTCTGCGATCTCTGCCGTTACCGGGATGGATACATTGCCGACGGAGAAGGGAGGCAGGAGGATGGCCTGCGAGAAGTTCACCGCGGGACCGAGACGGTGATCTGAGCGCTGCTGTCGTAGCTGACGAAGTCCACCACAAGCGCGTCGACTACCTCCACGTAGTTCTGCATAAATGCGCCGAAGAACTGACGTCCCACACTGCTCCCGGCTCCGTTCCTGCAAGCGGTGACGACAACATCAGGGTAAGCGAGAGAGGTCAACTTTTGAGAACAAGGCCACGAGATCGACAGTAAAAAAATCACCCTTCATGGTGCTTGTTAAGCAGGAGGGGAAAAACAAACTCTTGAAGCGACAAACTTAAAGCGTCTTTCGCTTTTAGCGGGGTTTTATTTTTCAATGTAGGCGTTGTTAACGCTTGATGTGTAGAGCAAACACATAACCACGGTGGCCACTTCGCTGAGCCACTGTCGTTTGCGATTAAGAATGAGGCCACGAGGGCGACTGATAAAAACAAAAAACGATTCCTCGCTCAACGTGGCAATAAGCGGGGATTAGAGAAAAAAACACTTAAAGTGCAAAACACTTTGAGCGCAAATGAGCGCTTAAAGTGTGCGTGGTAAATACAGACTTTACTCCTTGCAAAAGGTATCACACCTATTTGGCGTTTGAAAATCCTAACACACCTCTTGTTTTGCTATTGCGAGAGAAAAGTATAAAAACCTAAACTTATTTTTCTGTAGCTTTGATATGAGCACGAACGAAAAGCTCCCATAGGTAGAGGACTTCGTGTTACTCAAACGCCCTATCCACGGGTAAGCCTGCACCGGCTAAGCAGCAAGCCGGAGCCACCAGTGCCTGTCTCAACTCGGAGTGGCCTCACCACAGGGAGAGAGAGAGAAATGCAGACTCCAAATATACAGCGGCAGGCATCGTCAAGGTCGAGATCGAACCCGCGACCTCCTTGCACACGAGGCGAGGTAGTTAACATCTCACCCCCTTTAAACAAACACAAAATAAGTGAATAAACTCGTCCCTACGGTTAAAGCCTGTGCCGGCTACTGCAGCAGCAGCATCGTCAGAATCAGCAAGGCAGAGCCACCCGTGCCAGTTTCTCAGCAACCAAATCGCGTCCGACGCGGAAAGAGCGCAAGCGGCAGCAGAATTCCACGGGCGCACGCAGTAAGGCGTGCGTTGTGAGCCGGCCCCCGTAAAGAAATTCTCTCCCCCCCCACGGCCGCAGAAGTTGAGGCGCGCAAAATGTGAGACCCGTCGAAGGTTCGAGCGTACGGGGAACGAGGAAGCGAGCGCGGCGGGGGTGCTGGGCGGGGTGCGCGATGAAACGGACGATGCTTGGGGCGGGGAGAGGTGGGAGGGGGAGAGATCCGTCGATGATAGCGCGGGGGTGGGGAGGGGTGGGGGCTGAGATGCCTCGTGCTCGATGCGGGTTAGGAGGAAGAAGGGGAGGCAGGAGGCATTTGGAGACGGCGTCGCGTTAAGCGACGGGGGGGAGGAGGACGGGGAAAAAACCGCGTTAGCTTTGACGCGCCAGGAACGTTTTCATGAGCAAATATCATCATGGTGTAGTTTTATTTTTAGTAAGGTTTAGTGTCACTAAACAGAACGTGACCAATTCGTTACTAGTAGAGCACTAGTGTGTAATGTAATGTGTAGTGTAATATATAGTGCTTAATATGGATTATAGTGTAGCGTGTAGTGCAGTACACAAGTACAGCACACCGGCGTGTTGGAGAGTAATCCATAAATGTCTCGTTAAACAACGCCACCACCCGACACAGCCAATCAGTAAGGTTTAGTGGCACGTAAACAGAACGTACCAATTCGTACAAGTACATCACTAGTGTGTAGTGTAGTGTGTAGTGTAGTGTGTAGTGTAGTGTATAGGTAGTGTATAGTGTGGTGTATAGTGTAGTGTATAGTGTAGTGTATCGTGTAGTAAATTAATACACTAATAACTGCTGTGTCGGAGAAAAATCCTCAATGTTTACCATCGGAGTTCGACGTTTCGCCAGTAATTACAATCAGCTTCATTAGGTGGTGGCGAGTGTAATGGTACATTTGTATTTACGCGATCTAACTCTAAACGCGTTTAGCGAAAATGCAATTCAGCCTAGTTTCACCATGGGTCTCTATGTTTGTATGGGTCTCTGGGTCTTTGGGGGTATGGATGGGAGTCCTTGAGTATCTGGACATCTATGGTCTCCGTGCGAGGCCAAAATGTGAGAAGCCGCTGGCAACGCATTCCAGTTTCTCATTAAATACTCAAACCACGTGGACGAGTCACAGCAGACGCCGCCTCTGCCCACCCACAACTTCAGTTGCTTTAACACGTGGGCTTTCGCGACCAATATCATCCACAATCGAGGTTTTTTGGGTTTTATCGCGGATTGTAAAGTTGTGGCTTGCTCTACAACACACCGGTGTGCTGTACTGGTTACGAATTGGCCACGTTCTGTTTCCGTGACAACCCTTACTAGTTGCTGTGTCGGGTGGGGGCGGATTTAACGACACATTTATATATTTACGCGATCTAACCCAAAAAACCTCTATTATGAGAACTTCAGTTGTGCACAGACTCAGCCCATCCACCAGGGGTAGGGACTGTAATGGCACATGCGTGTGACGTCATTGCACCGCGGTTACCAGGAAGCCAATCAAATGTGAGCGAGGTCACAATTGAGGAGGGGCATGGCGAGGGTGGTGGTGGGGTTGTAATGGCGTCGTGTATGTTAGTGGAATAAATAGTAGTAGTAGTAGAAGTTAGATTTGCGATGCCACAAATCTGGCTGATCTTGGTACAAATCTTCAGAATTTAGTTACCTCTTAGGTTGCCATAGCTGAGGACGTAGCCAAATGAATCAGAGTATGCCGCCCCGTAGAGGTAGAGCCCAAACGGCTGAGTCGCGTGTTCCACACGGAACTGCTGATTCCAAGTCCCAGGTTCAGCTCCCCGGCCACGAACTGGAGGTCGTTTGTCCGGACCCACTGGATCTTATCGCACAGTGCCTCGTTGTTGATGATGATCCCACATTTGTCTGCTTCTTTGGCGATCACGATCAACATGTTTGTAAAATTTGGTTGAGTCGCAAACAGGTACATGTTAGAGAACTGCTGGTTGGTATGATGTTCATCTGGAATGTGTCCATGAAATTCCCTGGAGACAGATTCCCTCCCTGGCATATGTACATGACCCCTACGTTTATAGATGAGTTTATAGACAAAGTCTGGTTTGCATATACAGTTACGCTGATGCTACCGTAATTGGTCAACGTGTAGGTTGTTAAACTCCCACGACACTGACATTGACACTGACGCTCGCACTTGTAGGCGAGCTGATTATGACTCTGTCGTTTGTTGACTTGATGGACACAGGGAAGACCAGGTAAGAGGACCCCACTGCGATACTGGCAAGAGCTGCTCAATCACAAAATTGCAATTAGTATAAACAGAGGTGCACTGATCTCCACTGAACACGGCCACAGGTTGGCTCGAGAGTACCCTGGTCCCAGTCAGAGATGATCCTTGGAACTGCACGACCTGGTTTTCTTGTAGAGTGATGTTCAGTTCGTTGGAGTACGTACACCGTTGAAAATAACATTGCTGCTCAAAATCATCTGCACCGTCACGTTGTTGTAGGGACTGACTATCGCGAATTCGTTCAGGGTACCAGACAAAGGAGCGACTATGTAATATTCTGTTCCCAGCTCCTGCTCAGGGATCATCATGAATCCATCGGTAGATCTATTTATTCTGGATAGGCCCCAAACTGAGATGTCACTGTCAGAACGAACGGACACGACCTTGTTGGTGACGATGCCGTTCTCTGCGATCATTGCCGTTACCGGGATGGATACATTGCCGACGGAGAAGGGAGGCAGGAGGACGGACTGTAAGAAGTTCTCCGCGGGGAACGAGACGGTGATCTGAGCGCTGCTGTCGTAGCTGGCGAAGTCCACCACAAGCACATCGACTCCCCCTAAGTTCTGCATAAATGCGCCGAAGAACTGACGTCCCACACTGCTCCCGGCTCCATTCCCTGCAAACGGTGACGACAACATCAGGGCAAGCGAAGAGGCAACTTTTGAGAACAAGGCCACGAGATCGACAGTAAAAATCACCCTTCATGGTGGTCGATAAGTAGGAGGGGAAGAAAAACTCTTGAAGCGACACAAAAAGCGTCGCTAGCTTTTAGCGGGGTTTTATATTTCGATGTAGGCGTTGTTAATTATTGACTCATAAAGCGATCACCTCGCCACGGTGGCCGCTTTGCTGAGCCGCTATCGTTTGTGATTGAGAATGAGGCCATGAGGGCGACCGATAAAACCTAAAAAAATATTCCTCGCTTTACACGGCAATTACAAAAACTAAAAAAACTATTAAAGCGAAAAAACACTTTGAGCACAAATGAGCACTTAAAATGTGCGTGGTTAATGCAGACTTCACTCCTTGCAAAAGGTATCACACCTATTGGGCATTTGAACATCTTAAACACCTCTTGTTTTGCCATGGCCAGAGAAATGTATAAAAACCCAATCTTATTTTTTCGCAGCTTTGATATTGGATGAAGGAAAACTTCCCATAGGTAGAGGACTTCGTGCTACAGGCACGCACCGTCCACATGGAAGCCTGCGCCAGCTACAGCAGCTTAGCCAGAGCCACCCGTTCCAGTCTCAACTCGGAGTGGCCTCATCACAGCGAGAGAGAGAAAGACAGACGCAGACTCAAAATATACAGTGGCAGTCATCGTCAGGGTCGGTATCGGACACCTGAAACGTCCTGTATACCAGGTGAGGTAGTAAACATCTCACCGCGCGGACAGAGAGAGACACGCATACTCCAAATATACATAGCGGCAGGCATCGTCAGGGTCAAGATCGAACGCACGACCTCCTGTACACCTGGTGAGGTATTTAATATCTCATAGCCACCGTGATGATGATGAGTGAGATAGAGACGCAGACTCCAAATATACAGCAGCGGCAGGTATCGTCATGGTCGGGATCGAACCCACAACCTACTGTAGACCAGGCGAGTTAGTTAACATCTCCTAGCCACCATGATGATGATAATCAGAGAGAGAGAGAGAGACGCAGACTCTCCATCTCTTCTCTTGCCCGTGCCACTCATTCATTCAACAACAACCGCCATTCGCCACTTAGTGGCGGTGATGTCACCACGACGCTTGTGCCAGGCTATGTGCACTTTGAGGCCACGTTAAGTGTCGAATGCCAGCTGGCAAGAGGTGACAGGGCAGACCCAGATGCCAAAGATCGACTGACTGAGACGACTACTACTGTGCCAACTTGCTGTGCTTTAGCTACCCGGCGCTATGCTCGATGTTGTGAGCGCCGTTCCTCCCCAATTCGTTGTTGTTGGAGGGCGACTGCCTCCAATTGCCCAATGACATCCTTCACGAGCCTCCTCCACAGAGGCCGATCCTGACATCGCTGGTACCAGTCATCGGCAAGTCCGCTCAGCTCCACATCCTCCTGTACCACATCACTCCATCTCTTCTCTAGCCCGTGCCGCGCCCGTTTAGCTCCCTTTCCGGCCGAACAAAAGCTGTTTAGGCATGGGGTGGGTCGGTATGCGGGCTACATGACCCAGCCAACTTGCCAAACTACGTCTATTGTTACCAGATGAAGCCCCACTGATTTGCTGTGAGCTTTTTGTTCAGTAAGTGTGACCTGGACATCAGCAAATGACAGCCAAAGAGACCCGTAGACCCACAGAGATCCATACTCATAGAGACACATACTCATAGAGACCCATGCAGACCCACAGAGACCCATACTCATAGAGACCCATGCAGACCCACAGAGACCCATACTCATAAAAACCCATACAGACCCACAGAAACCCATATTCATAGAGACCCACACAGAGACCCACACTAAAACTAGACTGTGTATGTGTAGCTGTGTGTAGCCGTGTGTGTAGCTGTGTGTGTATTGCTGTGTGTGGAGCTGTGTGTGTAGCTGTGTGTGTGTAGCTGTGTATGTAGCTGTGTGTGTGTAGCTCTGTGTGTAGCTGTGTGTGTATCTGTGTGTGTGTACCTCTGTGTGTGTACCTGTCTGTGTGTGTACCTCTGTGTTTGTCCCTGTCTGTGTGTGCACATGTGTGTGTGTGTGTGTGACTGTCTGTGTGTGCACATGTGTGTGTATACCTGTGTGTGTACCTCTGTGTTTGTACCTATCGGTGTACCTGTGTGTGTACCTGTGTGTGCACCTGTGTGTGTGTACCTATTTTCCACGTTATGTATGCCGACGACCTGGCAATTGCAGCTCACTCAGAGGAGTTGGAGGCTCTGCTGCTGAAACTGGAGTGTGCTGCTAAGAGGTGGGGCCTTACCATCAGCCCCACCAAAACGAAGCACCTGCCTGGGTATTTTGTACCATCGGGCAACCCCCCCCACAACTCCCAATCGGTGATGGGGCAGTTGTGGAGAGATTGGAGAGTTTCCCATGCCTGGGCAATGTGCTCATGACCGGCTCGCGTTAAACAGCAGAGGTATCACTCCAAATCAGTCGAGCCGCAATATATTTTCATCGGTTGCGTGATTCTGTGTGGAAGCTACCTGGTCTGTCGCTCCGCACGAAGCTTCGGGTCTTCTCGGCCACAGTCATTCCCTCCCTTCTCTACGCTTGCAAAACGTGGATCCCCCTAATGGAACAGCTTCGCCGGTTAGAAACATTTAGGCTGGCCTGCCTACAATCCATCCTTCGATAGATCTGGACAAAGTCCCATCGGTGAGCACCTCCGGCAGGCAAGGCTGCGTTGCTGGGTCTTTGATGGACAGGTTGAAAATACGGGCTATAAGTTTGTATATTAGGTGACCAACAGTTAGCAGATAAAAGATGGGAATAGTATCCTCTCCGGTAGAGGAGGACCCTTTGAGGTAGCACAGTTGTTTCAGAATATTACTTTCGTGCATAGGCTGGAAACTAAATTCATGTAATGTATGGACAGGGGTGTAGGAAATTGCATGAGCAGGGGTGACTCCCAATACATTATAAAAAAAGGTCACCAGCTTCAGAAAAATTAAGGTTAAAATTGTCGACTATTTTTTGGGTCTCTGAAAAATAGTCCCCATTTCGGTTAAGCTCAATGGGCAGATTATCCGTGTTCGATGCCTTTTCGATACATTTGATTGTTTTCCAGAAGATCCTGGCATTGCCATGTGATTCCAGGAGAGTGGAGGTAAAGTAAGCATTTCTTGCATGCCGTATTTTTTTGCCACAATTATTCCTTAAAGTCCTGTATTTTAGCCAGTCTTTGATCAATTACTTTTCTGAGCACATGCCCAAGCCTTGTTCCTAGTTTTCATGAGTTTAGTAATCAAAGGATCAAACCATGGTGGGCGGTTGCCTTTAATTTTAAATATAACCAATGGAGCATGTTAATCAATAATTTTGAAAAACGTGTGTACCTGAAGGTTCCCAAGACGTAGTCAGGTTGGGAATATCGCAGAACTTGTCAATATCAGAGTGAAGCACATCATTAGTAAATGCCTGTATGCTGAAGCGTCTCATGGAGTGCTTATCAACCAATTTAGGGGGGGGGGGCTTTGGGTCTGGCTGACGATCTCACCCCAAATATGAAAGAGTGATCACGAAGGATAAGCGGGAAATTGTGAGGGGCATTAGTCAACAGGACGTCAAGCAGAGATGACTGTCCTGGATTTGTTTAGGTTGGGTCTTGTGGGACATTTATTAATTGAAATAGGTTAAATTCATTTGCGAAATTTGTGGCCATGGCTGGTGGGCTTAGCCAATTCCAATTCAGATCACCCAATCAAATTATATCACCTTTAGGGAGGCCCCCAAGAAGCTCCCTCAGTGCAGTCCCAGCTTCAACATCCTTACAACTAGGTGGTCTATAGTAGCACACTACCAATATGTGTTGATTATTAGGGAAAGTGATTCTGAGAGCCAGATCTTCAAGCAACATTTTTTCAACAAGGAGTGAGCTGATGATATTACTGCGAACATAGATGGCAATTCCCTCCTTTAGACCCTCGGTCAAGCTGAAAAGGTAATAGTTGTGAATCGTAATCTGCAAGTCATTGACGGCAGGAGTGAAAAATGTTTTGTAAGGCAAAAAATGTCTGGGTCCAGATTTGCCACTTCTAGTGTTAGTTGACTTAAGTTAATTACAAGCCTCTGATGGCGACGTGAGGACACACTTTTCTGCCAGAAAACCTACATAATTACATGAGTTCTTTACATTTGGGCCAGGGTGAAGCTCAATACCTCCAAATAAGAAAGTATAATTAATAGTTGGCACAGGTATTTTCTGTGAAAGGATGAAAAGCGGCAAACCTTGGAAGAATAGCAGCAGCTCGCAGATGCGACATTTTAAAGAGCAGAATGAAGTTTGAAGGAGTGCTGGTGAAGTAATGGGACAGAGATAGGATTTAAAGGGATACAATGACGGAGTGTAGAAGTGGTTATAAGTGTTTTACTAGCAGTGTAGTGGCAAATGGACATCAAGCAGAGACAAGCACACAGACCCAAAAAGACCCACAGAGAATAATTGAACCACAGAAACCCATAGACACAGAGACTCACAGAGACCCACAGAGAATAATTGAACACGACCCAAGTGACTATGACCACCCACAGAGACCCATCAGACTCATAGACCCACAGAGACCCACAGAACCACGGAGCACACAGAACCACATGACCCAAACAAGAGACCCA
>MU249762.1:5000-101800 GCA_018977245.1 Lethenteron camtschaticum | reverse complement strand
TTTAGTCTGACTGGCTATCTGGCTAGGTATCTGGCTAGGAAGCTGGCTGGCTGGCTGGCTAACTAGTTGCCTCTCTGGCTAGGTAGCTGGATGGTTAGCTAGCTACTAATTATCTAGCTGACTGGCTATCTGGCTAGGAAGCTGGCTGGCTGGCTGGCTAGCAATGCCAGTTGCCTATCTGGCTAGATAGCGAGCTGGTTAGCTAGCTAACTAATTATCTATCTAGCCGGCTGGCTGACTGGCTAGTCGGCGACTGGCGATCTAGCTGGCTGGCTATCTGGTTGGATAGAAACTGGCTGGATGACTATCTGGTTGGACAGCTTACTGGCAGGCTGGCAGCTGGTGGGCTGGCTATCTGGCTAGATAGCTAGGTAGGTATCTTCTAGCTTGCTGTCTGGATATCTGGCTAGTTGCTAGCCAGCTACTGGCGAGCTGGCTATCTGGTTATCTGGCTATCTGGCTGGGAGCAGAACCAGAGGCGCGCCCGTCGTCAGTAAGGGAGGTCCTCGATCCAGGCGAGGGATTTCACACACGCCGTAGGCGGCGGCTGGGTGGCGTTTTGCGCGTCGGCACGGGGCTGTCGATGCCCGTCAGGTACCATCCTGTCGTGCCCAGGCAGAAGACGCCACCGCCCTGGCCCAGCTGGGGAAGGCGGAACAGACGGTGGTTTTGACGTTGTGTTTAGCATAGTGGGTTGTGTGTGTGTTGTGTCTGTATGATGTATAGTGTAGTGTATAATGTGTAGTGTATAGTGTAGTGTTGCATACTACAGCTACTGGCCAACCCTGACGCTTGGCGGCACACATCATAGTGTAGTAGTGTATAGTGTAGTGTATAGTGTAGTGTATGTGTAGTGTATAATGTAGAGTGTAGTATAGTGTATAGTGTATAGTGTAGTAGTGTATAGTAGTGTATAGTGTAGTAGTGTAGTGAGTGTAGTAGTGTATGTGTAGTAGTGTATAGTGTAGTGTATAGTTTAGTGTATAGTGTAGTGTGTAGTGTAGTGTGTGTAGTGTATAGTGTAGTGTAGAGTATATTGTATAGTGTAATGTAGTGTATAGTGTAGTGTATAGTGTAGTGTGTAGTGTAGTGTATAGTGTAGTGTGTATAGTGTAGTGTACAGTGTAGTGGAGTTTGTAGTTTAGTGTAGTATATAGTGTAGTGTATAGTGTAGTTTGAGTGTAGTGTATAGTGTAGTTGTAGTGTAGTGTATAATATAGTGTATAGTGTAGTGTGTAGTGTAGTGTATAGTGTAGTAGTGTATAGTATAGTGTTGATCACCTGACAGCTANGCCCATCCTGACGCTTGGCGCACACATCTTCATGCCGCGGCGAAGTTGCCCACGCTGTCACAGCGATCGTTCACCAGCCGCACGGCCCTAGCGGCGGGGCCGACAGAGCCGGGGGGTGGGGCGTTGGGAGGGAGTAACGATGATGTCACAGGCGTAGATGATGATGATGTCACAGGCGTAGATGATGATGTCACAGGCGTAGATGATGATGATGTCACAGGCGTAGATGATGATGATGTCACAGCGTAGATGATGATGATGTCACAGGCCTAGATGATGATGATGTCACAGGCCTAGATGATGATGTCACAGGCGTAGATGATGATGTAATAGCGTACAGGCCGTGACATCATCGGCATCGTCGCTAATGTTAACACCGATAATTTCACACACATGCACTAAATGACGTATTCCAGTACATTAGATATACAGTACATTATACACTAAACGTACATATTTTAACGTGCTAGATGTCGATTATACACTGCATGACGTACCCTATCGTACTGCTATACACTACATGACGTACCCTAACGTACTAGCTATACCTACACACTACATGACGTACACTAACGTACTAGCTATACACTATATACTACGTGACGTACACTACGTACTAGCTACCCACTACACGCTGACGTACACTAACGTATAGCTATACACTATACACTACATGACGTACACTAACGTACTAGCTATACACTACACACTACATGAGTACCCTAACGTACTGTATACACTACACCTACATGACGTACACTAACGTATAGTATACACTACACACTACATGACGTACCCTAACGTACTGGCTATACTACACACTAGGACGTAATAACGTACTGGCATACACACACACTACATGACGTACACTAACGTACTAGCTATACCTAACATAAGACTAATAAACACTATAACTACACACAAGTACACACTACTGCTACCATACCTCAGCGACCTGCTAGCTTACCGCACCAATGCGTCCCTACGACGCCTAGCACGCTGTCGTCCCAGCCAGGCTGGCGCTCGTGGCTCGTCGCCGCGAGGGCAGGCACACCGCCTGCGCCACCGGCCCCAACGTCGCCCGCCAGCCAGCCGCAGCATGGCGACGTCGTGGGCGCCGGTCGCCGCGGAGAACTTGGGGTCGACCAAGATGGCCGTCACGTCCAGACGCTCGCCAGAGGCCGTGGTGCAGCTCCAGCTGTAGTTGCCGGGGCTGAACGGACGTGCACGCGCGTACACACACACACATAAACACACACACATACACACACATACACACAATCGTACATACACACACACGTACACACAAACACACATGTACATACACGTACACACACGTACACACACACACATGTACACACACGTACATACACACACGTACACACATACACACACATACACACGTACATACACACACACATACACACGCACAAACACACACACGTACATACACACAGGTACATACACACACGTACAGACACACACACACACGTAACACATGTACACACACATACACACACGTACATACACACATACATCACACACATACATACACATACACACCGCACAGACACACACATACACACACGTACGCGAAATCCAGAACACGCGCGCGCCTATAGCGAGGGATTAATGAACAGATTTAGTAACTCGCGAAATCCCGAACTCGAGGTGGCTACTAGGTGACAACAACTCTCGGGGCCGCCGTGTCGAGGCCCAGGGGCTGACCTCTCCAGCAGGCAGCTCGCCGCGGTCACCACCCACGAGTCGGACAGGAGGGAGCCGAGGCACTGCAGCTGGTCCGTCTGCCTCGTGACGGTCACCTGCCAGGGCCAGGCGCTCAGGACGGACGCGTTGGCGACGCCGCAGCCTTGCGGGAGGGTGGCGGAGATCGCGGGTTGGGTGGGTGAGTGGGGTTGGTAGGTGGGTGGAGTATGTGAGTGGGTGTGAGTGGATGAGTGGGTAGATGGTTGGGTATGTGAGTGGGTGGGTGGGTATTTCAGTGGGTGAGTAGGTGGTTGGGTGGGGTGAGTGGGTATGTGAGTGGGTGAGTATTTGAGTGGGTGGGTGGGGGTGGGTGGGTATGTGTGGGTTGTGGTGGGGGAGTATGTGAGTGGGTGAGTGGGTTGGTGGGGTGGGTGGGTATGTGAGTGGGTGGGTTGTGAGTGGGTGGGTATGTGAGTGGGTGAGTGGGTGGGTGAGTGAGTGGGGTGGGTATGTGAGTGGGTGAGTGGTGGGGTTGGTGGGTGGGGTTTGTGGATGGGTATGTGAGAGGGTGAGTGAGTGAGTGGGGTTGATGGGTGGGTGGGTGTTTTTAACGCGTTGAGCTCTGCCCACCCGTCTGTTGAAACGGGAGGGTCACGATCCGTCCGCTTTCATTATAATTTGTCCCTCTCCCGTTCTGACGAAGTGCGTCACTACGTCATTGCGTCATCAAAACGATTCGGCAATATGGAAGTGATATCACGTCATCGGTACGATCCCTACCTGACGATGCCTGCTGCTGCTGTGCGTCTCTATGGGTCTCTATGGGTCTCTGTGGGTCTCTATGGGTATCTGTGGGTTTTTATGGGTCTCTATGGGTCTCTATGTGTATTAATGTACACGCTATGGTGATGATGATATCAGCAACATTCTATCATTGTGACGGTCAGATCGCTATTGGAACAATAGCCACATAGCATAGCTCATTGGGGCCTCACGTGCTACAAATTAAACACAGCTGATACATTCTTCTTCGCATTATATTCCATGTTTGTTTTCTCATTCATTTGTAGCTGATGATGGTTGCTCGTGTTGCAATCGAAACGTCGTATTCTGTTATTATTTAATTTAATTTCTTTCGACGTCACTTTACCGAAAGAACCATAGAGTCATTCCTGCAGTCATGAAAGCTTCGAATCTAGTTTCATAGCTGATACGTGTCGAGGAACGCGGCTTTGTGTTCAAGTGAGGTGCACTCGCCGCTGTCGCGCCGTACTCACTTTTCGAGACGTTAATCGGATTAATCGTTTCAAAGTTCACGACGACTCCGTTCCCTGTGTAATAAACAACAACGACAAACAAACAAACAAAGTTAGTTAACTTCCTTTAACATAGTCGAGGTGAAGTTTCGAGGAGTCTTGTGTGAGATTTGTGCAAGATTTGTGATGCTGTATAAGATTTGTGTAAGATTTGTGATGCTGAGTAAGATTTGTGTGAGATTTGTGTAAGATTTGTGTGAGATTTGTGTAAGATTTGTGTAAGATTTGTGTGAGATTTGTGATGCTGAGTAAGACGCTGGGGGCGATGAGGGTGACGCGTGTCTGGTCGTCATCACAGACGTGCGACTGCCCTCACGAAGGACACGAATCAAGTCTCACAAAGCCCCTCGGCTGTTGTGGAGGTCGCCTCACTCCTCCAGAGGGACAGACGATAACCTCCCTAACGTCATTGGTGTTGTTATGATCGTTGTTGTTGTTGTCGTCTATTTAGTTGAACCTGTCTGTCCCACCCACCACTCCCGCTCCCTCGCAGAGGAGAAGGGGAACAGGGTGGACCCCCCCCGTGGCCTCACCTTGAAGCCCCGAAGAGAGTTGAGCACGAGGTGGAGTCTGTTGGAGGACGAGCGCAAGCCGGGCGGTCTCGCACCGCCGCCGCAGAACGCGCCCAGCGAGTCGCCGTTGTCGTCGTAGACGGTCAGCGACTCGTCCGCGCAGTCGGGGTCGGAAGACAAACTGCGGTGGTGGGAGAGCGAGGGAGTGTAGTGTAGCATGTACGAGTATGTGTGGTGTGTAGTGTAGCATGCACGAGTATGTGTAGTGTAGCATGTACGAGTATGTTTAGTGTGTAGTGTAGCATGTATGAGCATGTGCAGTGTAGCATGTAGGAGTATGTGTGGTGTGTAGTGTAGCATGTACGAGCATGTTTAGTGTAGCATGTACGAGTATGTGTGGTGTGTAGTGTAGCATGTAAGAGCACATGTGGTGTAGCATGTAACAGCACGTGTGGTGTGTAGTGTAGCATGTGTGAACGTCTCACAAACGAAACAAAGCAGTTCTAAAGAAATTATTCATCAATTTAGTATAGAAGTGCCTAGTCGTGTATAGTGTAGTGTATAGTAATGCCGTGTAGAGTATAGTATATAGTACACATGTAGTGACATAAGAAGGGAGGGGCTGCTGTAGGCTCTGGGTTCCCAGGTGGGTCCAGACGCTTAAGCCTCTGGGCGCCGCCAACGGGGGGGGCTGTGTGTGCTCTGTGGGATGTCTGGTGGCGCACACGGCCCCACCCCTCGTTGGGGACTGGGCATATAAGCGGAGCTCCCTGGACGATCGGGGCAGTTGTAACTCAAGACCCAAGACCCACGACCAGCCATCTGAAGACCCTGGGATGCTGTGAGAGCCAGCGCTGGGACTCTGGAACTCCCGACTCTACGACCTTGTGAGGGCGAGTTCCGGAGCGTAGCCAGAGTAGAGTATCTAGGCAGTGTAGCTAGGCTGTGTACCTAGGCTGTACAGAGTATCAAGACTGTTGGAGTGTTGTATTGTAATAAAGAAGTTACCTCTACAAGTGTCTCCGGAACCCGTTACACACACACACAGGTACACACGCACACAGGTACACACACACACGTACTGTCGCATATAGTCGCGTGTAGTGTATAATGCAGCGTAGTCGTATACGGTGCGTAGCGCATGCCGAACTTCTAACCGCGCCCTACTTGTACCGTTGTCCAAAGCAAAAGAAGCCGTGGCCACTGGAACGTGGAGCGCAAACAATGGAGCACGGAACGGCTTGCGGAGGCCCCCCCGCCCCTCCTCAATTGAGATCTCACTTGAACTGCTGGAAGCTCAACTTGACCTCGTATCTGGGGTCCACCTGGACGGTCCACCGGCACAGGGCGCTCCTCTCGCCGGCCGCGGAGAAGTTGGAGGACGACAGCGATCCCTGGCCTCCGACGAGCGTCTCCCTGCACGGTGACCCCACTGGTGGTGGTGGTGGTGGAGGGTTAGATCGCGTGAATATGTAGATGCTGTATTCTTTGGGTCTCACGGTAAAGTCACATAGATAGGTTCAAAGAAAATAACCAAAAAATTACAAAAAAACTACGACGTTTCGAACGCAACACAAGTGTAATAAAGCTCGTTGAGGCGACTTCTGGAATCCGTCTTTTATTCAACTTATATTACAGTTTACTTCACGCTGCTGATAGGCAGCGTGAGAGGGACAGAAAGAGAGAGAGACGCACTGCCACGTGGCAACTCGGAGCCCCGCTCCCGCGTGGCCCCCCTCCTCTGTTCGTTCCCGTTCTGACCACGTGTCGTTCGTCTCCACCCCTATTTAATACCCGGGTCACGTGGTACGTTTCCGCCAATCTTCGTTAGCCTGCATGGAATCTTCCAGGCTCCCTCGTCAGCTCCCGGGACCACGCCCCTGACTCATCTCCCCATTGGCTGTGGCCAAAGCCAGCAGAACCAATCCTTATAGCTGTCACCTTTCCATCACGTCAGGGCCATGCCCCTAGGCTTCCCCCCATTGGCTGTAAACCAGGACCGGCAGAGCCAATCACCATGACGAGTTGTGACACGTCAGTGAGCCGGATATATTCTCATATTACACAAGCATCCGTCATCAGGTTGGAAAGCATGATGTATTCATTTTATTTTATACCTACGTGACTTTACCGAAAGGTACCAAAGAGTAAGGTGCAAATAAAATAACAAAAAATAAAAAAAACTACGAAGTTTCGATTGCAACGCAAGTCATCAGGAAGAGGGGGTTAGCTTCTAAAGGTAAACTGTTTATAAAGGTGTGAAATGGGTGTAGCCCAAATGTCAGCAGCCAATGTTAATGTAAGAGGTGGGCAGCGACCGCGACGGTGGTGGGTTTGCCCACCAATCAAAGGGCTGCCCAGTAAAAATCAGCAAGTTAATGTAAGATCGCTGAGCGGCCTCCACGGCAGGTGCCCTTAGGTGGCCATGTTCCTGTGAGAGATTAGCACATTAATGGAGGATCACAAAGCAAAAAAACATCGAGCTCGGTGAGCGAGGTGGATGTGTTAGGGTGAGAAATGTAACCTGTTAATGTAAAATCAGAGAGCCGAAAATAACAACAAATAATAACAACGTGGGAGCGATCAACACGCCAATCGAGTGGGCTCGCCGCGTTATCGCAGCAAAACAAAATAGACAGACAAACAAGCCAGCGTACAAACAAAAAACTCACCCCTGTAAAACGCGCTGAAGTTGCCGACGATTCCCCTCGTGTCGTACGTGGCCCTTATGGACAAGGTGTTGGAGGACGAGATGATGGGAGCGGGGACCCCGTCGTGGTCGTACATCCCAGGAGCGGCGAGTCCACGGACGGCCCGTCGTAGACGTAGACGACCTCGGCGCCCGTCTGCAGACTTCACACGCACGGACAGCGGAGAGCTGCTGCTGTGATACGCCCCAACGGTGGCATTGTACCGGCGCTGGTCGCCTTTTGGCGTTGTCTTCTGGTCTGGCGCCGTTTGAAACTAGGCTCTAAAGAAAGATGTCTCTGGTGTTGTGGACCAATCAGTTTCAAAGACAATGCATCATCATCATATACTACCAGAGCATGTTTCAGTTTGCATGTTCACCACAAAGTATACGTGGCTAATGCAGTGACATGATTCCTTGCAAAAGGTTTCTGTTTGGTGTTTTAACATCTTAACGCAATTGTTATATTGCCAGAAAGGGTAAAACCTATTCTTACGTTGAGCAGAGCTCTCGTTACAGCCGCGAACGCTTCAAAACCACAAAACGTTAGTGTCATTACAAATAAAAGATGGCCTCTGGAATAAAATATGTCCGCCGAAATCAATGGTGTAAATGCTTACCCCGAGCTCTCATACGCTGATGGTGCATTGTCTTTGAGTTGTGCGCCTTTTGGCGTCATCTGGTCCAACCCATGTGAGATTCGGCTCTAAGGAAAGCTGTCTCTGGTGTGGACCAATCAACTTCAAGGACAGTGCATACATTATCAGAGTTATGTGTTTTTTTGCATTATGACTGCAGGCATTGTGGTCAATGCAAACATGACTCCTCGTAAAAAAGGTGTCAATTTTGTTGCCAGATAAAAGGGTAAAACACCAATTATCATCAACAACATTGTTGAGCTTCTATCATTTGTGACGGTCAGATCTCTATCGGAACAAAAAAAGTGGTGGCCATATATACTTGTATTCTTAGGTTTTTTTTTCCGGTAAAAGTCACGTAGGTAAAAAATTCAAATTCAAATTAAATTTGCTGTATCAAGTGAAGCCTACTAAGTGTGAAACCGATGTTCGTACTTACGCACTCTAACCCCAAAAACAACCTCTAGAATGAGCACACGTGTATGTTGAACCTCCATCGCCGTCGTACGAAGGCCGTCCGTGCTCATCGGCGGAGCGGACTATAAAAATAGCCCGAAGTGGGTCGTGACATGGGGGTAAAACTGGAGGCCAGAGCGAGTGCACCTATCCCCCCCCCCCCCCGCACCGCTTACCTGAACGTCTGGAAGCGAAGGATAACGGCCGTCCCCACGGCGCCGGTGATGGTCCAGAGGCAGTCGCCGACGTTGGGTCTCGCGAGTAAATCGGCGAACTGGATGGTGCCGCTCGCGCCGGCGGGTTCACGCGACAGACGCCGCCTAGAACATCGCGGGACACTCTTTAGTTACGGAGATTCACTAAACGTATCGTAAAATGGCGGAGTGGTCAGAATCGCCGAGAGATGGACGAGTCACAGTGGGCGCCGCCTCAGCCCAACCCACAACTTCCGTTGTGCACAGACTCAGCCCATCCACCAGGGGGGGGGGGGGGGGGGGCTGTAATGTCACAGTTGTTGGTTGTGACGTCATCGCACTGCGGTTACCAGGAAGCCAATCAAATGTGAGCGAGGTCACAATTGGGAGGGGCCTGGTCAGGGTGGTGGTGGGGTTGTAATGGCGTCGTGTATGATAGTGGAATAATAATAATAATGGTCGTAGTAGAAGTTTGATTTGCGATGCTACAAGTCAGGCTGATCTTGTTACAAATGCTCAGCGTTTAGTTACCTCTTAGGTTGCCGTAGCTGAGGACGTAGCCAAATGAATCAGCATACTCCACCCCGTAGAGGTAGAGCCCAAACGGCTGAGTCATGTGTTCCACACGGAACTGCTGATCCCCTCTTCCCAGATTCAGCTCCCCGGCCACGAACTGGAGGTCGTTTGTCCGGACCCACTGGATCTTATCGCACAGTGCCTCGTTGTTGATCATAATCCAACATTTGTCTCCATCCTTGGCTATCACGATTAAAATGTTTGTAAAACCTGGTTGAGTCGCAAACAGGTACTTGTTAGAAACTTGTTGGTTGGTATGATGTTCATCTGGAATGGGTCCATGGTATACCCTGAGTTGTAGACCCACCCTGGCATATGTACATGACCCCTACATTTACAGATGAGTTAATAGACAAAATCTGGTTGGCATATATAGGTATGCTGGTGCGACCGTAATTGGTCAACGTGTAGGTTGTTAAACTCTCACCAACACTGACATTGACACTGATGCTCTCGCTTGTAGGCGAGGTGATTATGACGCTGTCGTCTGTTGACTTGATGGACACAGGGAAGACCAGGTAAGAGGAGCCCCACTGCGATACTGGCAAAAGCTGCTCTGTCACAAAATTGCAGGCTGTGTGGACAGCGATGCACCGATCTCCACTGAACACGGCCACAGGTTGACTCGAGAGTACCCTCGTCCCAGTCAGAGATGATCCTTGGAACTGCACGACCTGGTTCTCTTGTAGAGTGATGTTCAGATCGCTGAAGTACGTCACACCATTGAATGTAACATTGCTGCTCAAAATCATTTTTACCGTCACGTTGTTGTAGGGACTGACTATCGCGAATTCGTTCAGGGTTAACCGACCAGACACAGGAGCGACTATGTAATATTCTGTTCCCAGCTCCTGCTCAGGGATCATCATGAATCCATCGGTCGTTGCAATTAGTTTGGACATGCCCCACACTGAGATGTCACTGTCAGAACGAACGGACACGACCTTGTTGGTGACGATGCCGTTCTCTGCGATCTCTGCCGTTACCGGGATGGATACATTGCCGACGGAGAAGGGAGCAGGAGGATGGCCTGCGAGAAGTTCACCGCGGGACCGAGACGGTGATCTGAGCGCTGCTGTCGTAGCTGACGAAGTCCACCACAAGCGCGTCGACTACCTCCACGTAGTTCTGCATAAATGCGCCGAAGAACTGACGTCCCACACTGCTCCCGGCTCGTTCCTGCAAGCGGTGACGACAACATCAGGGTAAGCGAGAGAGGTCAACTTTTGAGAACAAGGCCACGAGATCGACAGTAAAAAAATCACCCTTCATGGTGCTTGTTAAGCAGGAGGGGAAAAACAAACTCTTGAAGCGACAAACTTAAAGCGTCTTTCGCTTTAGCGGGGTTTTATTTTTCAATGTAGGCGTTGTTAACGCTTGATGTGTAGAGCAAACACATAACCACGGTGGCCACTTCGCTGAGCCACTGTCGTTTGCGATTAAGAATGAGGCCACGAGGGCGACTGATAAAAACAAAAAACGATTCCTCGCTCAACGTGGCAATAAGCGGGGATTAGAGAAAAAAACACTTAAAGTGCAAAACACTTTGAGCGCAAATGAGCGCTTAAAGTGTGCGTGGTAAATACAGACTTTACTCCTTGCAAAAGGTATCACACCTATTTGGCGTTTGAAAATCCTAACACACCTCTTGTTTTGCTATTGCGAGAGAAAAGTATAAAACCTAAACTTATTTTTCTGTAGCTTTGATATGAGCACGAACGAAAAGCTCCCATAGGTAGAGGACTTCGTGTTACTCAAACGCCCTATCCACGGGTAAGCCTGCACCGGCTAAGCAGCAAGCGGAGCCACCAGTGCCTGTCTCAACTCGGAGTGGCCTCACCACAGGGAGAGAGAGAGAGCAGACTCCAAATATACAGCGGCAGGCATCGTCAAGGTCGAGATCGAACCCGCGACCTCCTTGCACACGAGGCGAGGTAGTTAACATCTCACCCCCTTTAAACAAACACAAAAAAGTGAATAAACTCGTCCCACGTTAAAGCCTGTGCCGGCTACTGCAGCAGCAGCATCGTCAGAATCAGCAAGGCAGAGCCACCCGTGCCAGTTTCTCAGCACCAAATCGCGTCCGACGCGGAAAGAGCGCAAGCGGCAGCAGAATTCCACGGGCGCACGCGTAGGCGTGCGTTGTGAGCCGGCCCCCGTAAAGAAATTCTCTCCCCCCCCACGGCCGCAGAAGTTGAGGCGCAAAATGTGAGACCCGTCGAAGGTTCGAGCGTACGGGGAACGAGGAAGCGAGCGCGGCGGGGGTGCTGGGCGGGGTGCGCGATGAAACGGACGATGCTTGGGGCGGGGAGAGGTGGGGGGGGAGAGATCCGTCGATGATAGCGCGGGGGTGGGGAGGGGTGGGGGTGAGATGCCTCGTGCTCGATGCGGGTTAGGAGGAAGAAGGGGAGGCAGGAGGCATTTGGGACGGCGTCGCGTTAGCGACGGGGGGGAGGAGGACGGGGAAAAAACCGCGTTAGCTTTGACGCGCCAGGAACGTTTTCATGAGCAAATATCATCATGGTGTAGTTTTATTTTTAGTAAGGTTTAGTGTCACTAAACAGAACGTGACCAATTCGTTACTAGTAGAGCACTAGTGTGTATGTAATGTGTAGTGTAATATATAGTGCTTAATATGGATTATAGTGTAGCGTGTAGTGCAGTACAAGTACAGCACACCGGCGTGTTGGAGAGTAATCCATAAATGTCTCGTTAAACAACGCCACCACCCGACACAGCCAATCAGTAAGGTTTAGTGGCACGTAAACAGAACGTACCAATTCGTACAGTACATCACTAGTGTGTAGTGTAGTGTGTAGTGTAGTGTGTAGTGTAGTGTATAGGTAGTGTATAGTGTGGTGTATAGTGTAGTGTATAGTGTAGTGTATCGTGTAGTAAATTAATACACTAATAACTGCTGTGTCGGAGAAAAATCCTCAATGTTTACCATCGGAGTTCCGTTTCGCCAGTAATTACAATCAGCTTCATTAGGTGGTGGCGAGTTAATGGTACATTTGTATTTACGCGATCTAACTCTAAACGCGTTTAGCGAAAATGCAATTCAGCCTAGTTTCACCATGGGTCTCTATGTTTGTATGGGTCTCTGGGTCTTTGGGGGTATGGATGGGAGTCTTGAGTATCTGACATCTATGGGTCTCCGTGCGAGGCCAAAATGTGAGAAGCCGCTGGCAACGCATCCAGTTTCTCAATTAAATACTCAAACCACGTGGACGAGTCACAGCAGACGCCGCCTCTGCCCACCACAACTTCAGTTGCTTTAACACGTGGGCTTTCGCGACCAATATCATCCCCAATCGAGGTTTTTTGGGTTTATCGCGGATTGTAAAGTTGTGGCTTGGCTCTACAACACACCGGTGTGCTGTACTGGTACGAATTGGCCACGTTCTGTTTCCGTGACAACCCTTACTAGTTGGCTGTGTCGGGTGGGGGCGGATTTTAACGACACTTTATATATTTACGCGATCTAACCCAAAAAACCTCTATTATGGAGAACTTCAGTTGTGCACAGACTCAGCCCATCCACCAGGGGGTAGGGACTGTAATGGCACATGCGTGTGACGCATTGCACCGCGGTTACCAGGAAGCCAATCAAATGTGAGCGAGGTCACAATTGAGGAGGGGCATGCGAGGGTGGTGGTGGGGGTTGTAATGGCGTCGTGTATGTTAGTGGAATAATAATAGTAGTAGTAGTAGAAGTTAGATTTGCGATGCCACAAATCTGGCTGATCTTGGTACAAATCTTCGTTTAGTTACCTCTTAGGTTGCCATAGCTGAGGACGTAGCCAAATGAATCAGAGTATGCCGCCCCGTAGAGGTAGAGCCCAAACGGCTGAGTCGCGTGTTCCACAGAACTGCTGATTTCCAAGTCCCAGGTTCAGCTCCCCGGCCACGAACTGGAGGTCGTTTGTCCGGACCCACTGGATCTTATCGCACAGTGCCTCGTTGTTGATGATGATCCCACATTTGTCTGCTCTTGGCGATCACGATCAACATGTTTGTAAAATTTGGTTGAGTCGCAAACAGTACTGTTAGAGAACTTGCTGGTTGGTATGATGTTCATCTGGAATGTGTCCATGAAATTCCCTGGAACAGACCCTCCCTGGCATGTACATGACCCCTACGTTTATAGATGAGTTTATAGACAAAGTCTGGTTTGCATATACAGTACGCTGATGCTACCGTAATTGGTCAACGTGTGGGTTGTTAAACTCCCAGCGACACTGACATTGACACTGACGCTCGCACTTGTAGGCGAGTGATTATGACTCTGTCGTTGTTGACTTGATGGACACAGGGAAGACCAGGTAAGAGGAGCCCCACTGCGATACTGGCAAAGCTGCTCAATCACAAAATTGCAATTAGTATAACAGAGGTGCACTGATCTCCACTGAACACGGCCACAGGTTGACTCGAAGTACCCTGGTCCCAGTCAGAGAGGATCCTTGGAGCTGCACGACCTGGTTCTCTTGTAGAGTGATGTTCAGTTCGTTAGAGTATGTCACACCGTTGAATGTAACACTGCTGCTCAAAATCATCTGCACCGTCACGTTGTTGTAGGGACTGACTATCGCAATTCGTTCAGGGTTATGCTACCAGATACAGGAGCGACTACGTAATATTCTGTTCCCAGCTCCTGCTCAGGGATCATCATGAATCCATCGGTAGATCTATTTATTCTGGATAGGCCCCAAACTGAGATGTCACTGTCAGAACGAATGGACACGACCTTGTTGGTGACGATGTCGTTCTCTGCGATCATTGCCGTTACCGGGATGGATACATTGCCGACGGAGAAGGGAGGCAGGAGGACGGACTGCAAGAAGTTCTCCGCGGGGACGAGACGGTGACTGAGCGCTGCTGTCGTAGCTGGCGAAGTCCACCACAAGCACATCGACTCCCCTAAGTTCTGCATAAATGCGCCGAAGAACTGACGTCCCACACTGCTCCCGGCTCCATTCCCTGCAAACGGTGACGACAACATCAGGGCAAGCGAAGGCAACTTTTGAGAATAAGGCCACGCGATCGACAGTAAAAATCACCCTTCATGGTGGTCGATAAGTAGGAGGGGAAGAAAACTCTTGAAGCGACACAAAAAGCGTCGCTAGCTTTTAGCGGGGTTTTATATTTCGATGTAGGCGTTGTTAATTATTGACTCATAAAGCGATCACCTCGCCACGGTGGCCGCTTTGCTGAGCCGCTATCGTTTGTGATTGAGAATGAGGCCATGAGGGCGACCGATAAAACCTAAAAAAATATTCCTCGCTTTACACGGCAATTACAAAAACTAAAAAAACTATTAAAGCGAAAAAACACTTTGAGCACAAATGAGCACTTAAAATGTGCGTGGTTAATGCAGACTTCACTCCTTGCAAAAGGTATCACACCTATTGGGCATTTGAACATCTTAACACACCTCTTGTTTTGCCATGGCCAGAGAAATGTATAAAAACCCAATCTTATTTTTTCGCAGCTTTGATATTGGATGAAGGAAAACTTCCCATAGGTAGAGGACTTCGTGCTACAGGCACGCACCGTCCACATGGAAGCCTGCGCCAGCTACAGCAGCTTAGCCAGAGCCACCCGTTCCAGTCTCAACTCGGAGTGGCCTCATCACAGCGAGAGAGAGAAAGACAGACGCAGACTCAAAATATACAGTGGCAGTCATCGTCAGGGTCGGTATCGGACACCTGAAACGTCCTGTATACCAGGTGAGGTAGTAAACATCTCACCGCGCGGACAGAGAGAGACACGCATACTCCAAATATACATAGCGGCAGGCATCGTCAGGGTCAAGATCGAACGCACGACCTCCTGTACACCTGGTGAGGTATTTAATATCTCATAGCCACCGTGATGATGATGAGTGAGATAGAGACGCAGACTCCAAATATACAGCAGCGGCAGGTATCGTCATGGTCGGGATCGAACCCACAACCTACTGTAGACCAGGCGAGTTAGTTAACATCTCCTAGCCACCATGATGATGATAATCAGAGAGAGAGAGAGAGACGCAGACTCTCCATCTCTTCTCTTGCCCGTGCCACTCATTCATTCAACAACAACCGCCATTCGCCACTTAGTGGCGGTGATGTCACCACGACGCTTGTGCCAGGCTATGTGCACTTTGAGGCCACGTTAAGTGTCGAATGCCAGCTGGCAAGAGGTGACAGGGCAGACCCAGATGCCAAAGATCGACTGACTGAGACGACTACTACTGTGCCAACTTGCTGTGCTTTAGCTACCCGGCGCTATGCTCGATGTTGTGAGCGCCGTTCCTCCCCAATTCGTTGTTGTTGGAGGGCGACTGCCTCCAATTGCCCAATGACATCCTTCACGAGCCTCCTCCACAGAGGCCGATCCTGACATCGCTGGTACCAGTCATCGGCAAGTCCGCTCAGCTCCACATCCTCCTGTACCACATCACTCCATCTCTTCTCTAGCCCGTGCCGCGCCCGTTTAGCTCCCTTTATCCGGCCGAACAAAAGCTGTTTAGGCATGGGGTGGGTCGGTATGCGGGCTACATGACCCAGCCAACTTGCCAAACTACGTCTATTGTTACCAGATGAAGCCCCACTGATTTGCTGTGAGCTTTTTGTTCAGTAAGTGTGACCTGGACATCAGCAAATGACAGCCAAAGAGACCCGTAGACCCACAGAGATCCATACTCATAGAGACACATACTCATAGAGACCCATGCAGACCCACAGAGACCCATACTCATAGAGACCCATGCAGACCCACAGAGACCCATACTCATAAAAACCCATACAGACCCACAGAAACCCATATTCATAGAGACCCACACAGAGACCCACACTAAAACTAGACTGTGTATGTGTAGCTGTGTGTAGCCGTGTGTGTAGCTGTGTGTGTATTGCTGTGTGTGGAGCTGTGTGTGTAGCTGTGTGTGTGTAGCTGTGTATGTAGCTGTGTGTGTGTAGCTCTGTGTGTAGCTGTGTGTGTATCTGTGTGTGTGTACCTCTGTGTGTGTACCTGTCTGTGTGTGTACCTCTGTGTTTGTCCCTGTCTGTGTGTGCACATGTGTGTGTGTGTGTGTGACTGTCTGTGTGTGCACATGTGTGTGTATACCTGTGTGTGTACCTCTGTGTTTGTACCTATCGGTGTACCTGTGTGTGTACCTGTGTGTGCACCTGTGTGTGTGTACCTATTTTCCACGTTATGTATGCCGACGACCTGGCAATTGCAGCTCACTCAGAGGAGTTGGAGGCTCTGCTGCTGAAACTGGAGTGTGCTGCTAAGAGGTGGGCCTTACCATCAGCCCCACCAAAACGAAGCACCTGCCTGGGTATTTTGTACCATCGGGCAACCCACCCCACAACTCCCAATCGGTGATGGGGCAGTTGTGGAGAGATTGGAGAGTTTCCCATGCCTGGGCAATGTGCTCATGACCGGCTCGCGTTAAACAGCAGAGGTATCACTCCAAATCAGTCGAGCCGCAATATATTTTCATCGGTTGCGTGATTCTGTGTGGAAGCTACCTGGTCTGTCGCTCCGCACGAAGCTTCGGGTCTTCTCGGCCACAGTCATTCCCTCCCTTCTCTACGCTTGCAAAACGTGGATCCCCCTAATGGAACAGCTTCGCCGGTTAGAAACATTTAGGCTGGCCTGCCTACAATCCATCCTTCGATAGATCTGGACAAAGTCCCATCGGTGAGCACCTCCGGCAGGCAAGGCTGCGTTGGCTGGGTCTTTGATGGACAGGTTGAAAATACGGGCTATAAGTTTGTATATTAGGTGACCAACAGTTAGCAGATAAAAGATGGGAATAGTATCCTCTCCGGTAGAGGAGGACCCTTTGAGGTAGCACAGTTGTTTCAGAATATTACTTTCGTGCATAGGCTGGAAACTAAATTCATGTAATGTATGGACAGGGGTGTAGGAAATTGCATGAGCAGGGGTGACTCCCAATACATTATAAAAAAAGGTCACCAGCTTCAGAAAAATTAAGGTTAAAATTGTCGACTATTTTTTGGGTCTCTGAAAAATAGTCCCCATTTCGGTTAAGCTCAATGGGCAGATTATCCGTGTTCGATGCCTTTTCGATACATTTGATTGTTTTCCAGAAGATCCTGGCATTGCCATGTGATTCCAGGAGAGTGGAGGTAAAGTAAGCATTTCTTGCATGCCGTATTTTTTTTGCCACAATTATTCCTTAAAGTCCTGTATTTTAGCCAGTCTTTGATCAATTACTTTTCTGAGCACATGCCCAAGCCTTGTTCCTAGTTTTCATGAGTTTAGTAATCAAAGGATCAAACCATGGTGGGCGGTTGCCTTTAATTTTAAATATAACCAATGGAGCATGTTAATCAATAATTTTGAAAAACGTGTGTACCTGAAGGTCTCCCAAGACGTAGTCAGGTTGGGAATATCGCAGAACTTGTCAATATCAGAGTGAAGCACATCATTAGTAAATGCCTGTATGCTGAAGCGTCTCATGGAGTGCTTATCAACCAATTTAGGGGGGGGGGGCTTTGGGTCTGGCTGACGATCTCACCCCAAATATGAAAGAGTGATCACGAAGGATAAGCGGGAAATTGTGAGGGGCATTAGTCAACAGGACGTCAAGCAGAGATGACTGTCCTGGATTTGTTTAGGTTGGGTCTTGTGGGGACATTTATTAATTGAAATAGGTTAAATTCATTTGCGAAATTTGTGGCCATGGCTGGTGGGCTTAGCCAATTCCAATTCAGATCACCCAATCAAATTATATCACCTTTAGGGAGGCCCCAAGAAGCTCCCTCAGTGCAGTCCCAGCTTCAACATCCTTACAACTAGGTGGTCTATAGTAGCACACTACCAATATGTGTTGATTATTAGGGAAGTGATTCTGAGAGCCAGATCTTCAAGCAAATTTTTCAACAAGGAGTGAGCTGGTGAAATGCGAACATAGATGGCAATTCCACTCCTTTAGACCCTCGGTCAAGTGAAAAGGTAATAGTTGTGAATCGTAATCTGCAAGTCATTGACGGCAGGAGTGAAAAATGTTTTGTAAGGCAAAAAATATCTGGGTCCAGATTTGCCACTTCTAGTGTTAGTTGACTTAAATTAATTACAAGCCCTCTGATGGCGACGTGTAGGACACCAATACTTTTCTGCCAGAAAACCTACATAATTACATGAGTTCTTTACATTTGGGCCAGGGCGAAGCTCAATACCTCCCAGAAATAAGAAAAGTATAATTAATAGTTGGCACAGGTATTTTCTGTGAAAGGATGAAAAGCGGCAAACCTTGGAAGAATAGCAGCAGCTCGCAGATGCGACATTTTAAAGAGCAGAATGAAGTTTGAAGGAGTGCTGGTGAAGTAATGGGACAGAGATAGGATTTAAAGGGATACAATGACGGAGTGTAGAAGTGGTTATAAGTTGTTTACTAGCAGTGTAGTGGCAAATGGAGCATCAAGCACAGAGACCCAAAGAAACCCACAGAGAATAATTGAACCAGAGAAACCCATTGAACCACAGAGACTCACAGAGACCCACAGAGAATAATTGAACCACAGAGACCCATAGTGACTCATATAACCACAGAGACCCACAGAGACCCATACAGACTCATAGACCCACAGAGACCCACAGAAACCCACGGAGACACACAGAAACCCACAATGGCCACAGAGACCACAGAGACCCACAGAGACCCACATAGAGACTCATCCGATCGTTCCAAGAAACCGGCCCCTTAAACTCACCGATTTGCAGCGCCAACACCGCCACCACCACCACCACGACCGCAGAGGCATTGTTCCTTGCCTCTAAATTCGAATTGTCATCGATCTTCTTCTGAAACAAAATAATTATTGCATGTATATGTGTGTGTGTTGTATTATTTAATTGTTGTGTGTGTGTGTGTTTAAAGCTCCTGTGTTGTGTTTTTTTCCCTTCCTCTTCCTCCTTGCTTCGAGAGCAGCGGCGCAAGAATTTCCCTCTACAAGACCTCCGTCAGCCGCACGAGCTGCCGGTGGGGTGTTCGTGCGAGGGATCCTGACGTGTGTGCATTTATATACTGACACACACAGACAATGGCAAAGATCCCCGTGTAGCCTGTAACAGAATGTTGGGGCAAGTGCTGTTAGCGAGCAGCACGGNCAAGGGGGTGGGTGGCAACACCACGCCTTTGTCTCCCAGTGCTAGCGATGTTTACTGCACATCGCTGCACCAGCTACTCATTTGAGGCTGAGTCGACCTAGGGAGGCCCGGACCGGTTCAGATAATCATCACCGGTGTTGACCAGGTTCGTAGCGCAGCACAGCGATAACCACTACACTACTGCTCCCACATATACAAAACACAGACACACAGACAGACACACACACAGACACTCTGTGGGTCTCTATGGTATCTGTGAGTCTCTGTGGGTCTATGTGGGTCTCTGAGTATGTATCTCTGAGTATGGGTCTACGAGTATGGGTCTCTATGAGTATGGGTCTCTCTGAGTATGGGTCTACGAGTATGTGTCTCTATGAGTATGTGTCTCTATGAGTATGGGTCTCAGTGGGTCTACGGGTCTCTGTGGCTGTCATTTGTTGATGTTCAGGTCATGCTTACTGAGCAACGAGCAACACAGCAAATCAGTGGGCTTCATCTGGTAACAATAACATCGTTTGGAAAGTTGGCTAGGTCACGTAGCCCGCATGCCGACCCACCCATTCCTAAAAAGCTTTTGTCCGGTCGGATAGTGGGGAGCTAAACGGGCGCGGCATAGGCGAGAAAGGAGATGGAGCTGATAGGTGAGTGGGTGAGTGAGTGGGCGAGTGGGTGAGTAAGTGGCACGGACTAGAGAGGAGATGGAGTGATGGGTGAGTGGGTGAGTGGGTGAGTGTGTTGGTGAGTGGGTGAGTGTGTGAGTGAGTGGGTAAGTGTGTGGGTGAGTGGGTGAGTGTGTTGGTGAGTGGGTGAGTGTGTGGGTGAGTAGGTGAGTGTGTTGGTGAGTGAGTGAGTGTGTTCGTGAGTGGGTGTGGTTGTGGGTGAGTGGATGAGTGTGTTGGTGAGTGAGTGTGTCGGTGAGTCGGGAGGGTGTGGGTGAGTGGGTGAGTGTGTTCGTGAGTGGGGAGTGTGTGGGTGAGTAGGTGAGTGTGTTGGTGAGTGAGTGAGTGTGTTCGTGAGTGGGTGAGGTTGTGGNTGAGTGGGTGAGTGTGTTGGTGAGTGAGTGTGTGGGTGAGTGGGTAGGGTGTGGTGAGTGGGTGAGTGTGTTGGTGAGTGGTGAGTGGGTGATGGGTGAGTGGGTGATTGAGTTGGTGGCATGGGATAGAGAAGAGACGGAGCTGATGGGTGAGTGGGTGAATGAGTGGGTGAGTGAGTGGCACGGACTAGAAAGAGATGGAGTGATGGGTGAGTCGGTGAGTGTGGAGGTGAGTGGGTGAGTGAGTGGGTGAGTGTGTTTTTGAGTGGATGAGTGTGTGGTGAGTGGGTGAGTGAGAGAGTGAGTGAGTTGCACGGACTAGAGAGGAGATGGAGTGAAGTGGTACAGGAGGATGTGGAGCTGAGTGGACTTGCCGATGAGTGGTACAGCGGTGTCAAGATCGGCCTCTGTGGAGGAGGAGGCTCGTGAAGGACGCTACTGGGCTAGTGCCAGGCTAGGTGCACCCTGAAGCTACCGGGCAGTTGGAGGCAGTCGCCCTCCAACAACAACAGCGGAGGGCAGAGGAGCGACGCTCACAACAACGAGGTAGACAAAGGCGGCCATCGTTGTCAACGCACGCAGGAATCTTCTCCAGGTGGTCTCCAGAGCCCAGACGTGGCACATTTCTTGTGCTATTGTTGCAAATTCTCAGAAGTGTTAAAAACATTTCTTTGAAGCACTCTGTATTTGGCGCTTGCCTCTCTCTCCCCGTGGTGGTCGCGTGGATTTATTTTATCTCCGTGTCCCCCTGAGGTTTTTCCCTCCACATTTTAGAAACATGCCTCTTTAGAATAATTTGGCTACGGCTATAAATTTAAATTTTGACATTAAACGTTTGTTACTGCAGGAATTCATCTTCTTGGTTCTTTCGGTAAAGCCAGGTCGATGGAAAATAAAAATAATAAAATAATTAAATAATACCTAACTTTTAAATAACAAAAGCAAAAGAACTCAAATAAAATAGTAAAATAAAATAAAATTAAAATTTTAAATAAATTAAAAATAATTAAAGCAAAACAAAAGCTCACAACGTTTCGATCGCAACACAAGCGTTCTTCATCAGGCTATGAATTTCCCAAAAGAGTGCTACACAGCATAGCTCAGTGGGGCCTTACCACCTGGTCAAATGACGAAAACAAATTGTCTATCTTCTTGGTTCTTCGGTAAAGTCACGTAGAAGGGAAATAATAAAATAATAAAAATTAAACATAATAAAATAATAAAANTAAAACTAATATAATAGCTATTTATTTTATTTTATTATTTCCCTTCTACGTGACTTTACCGAAAGAACCAAGAAGATGAATCCCTGCAGTCACGAAAGCTTTAAATCGAAACAAATTGTCTAGTTCTTAGTTTAGTCCGTGAGACATCACGACTCCCAAAGTGTGACTCCATTTCTTGGGAGGGGGAGGAGCTAGGAGGGAGTGGGGCGGGGCAGACCCTCCGTGGAGAGGGGGCGGGGCGTACGTTACGTCATCGCGACAGAGCCAATGGGGCGAGACCGGAAGTTGTCACGTGACTCGGCTTGGACGACACAAGGGCGTGACGGGCCGACTTGGGGGAGCCGGGGGAGGGGCAGGCGAAGCCGCTCACGGTGAATATGTCAACAGCGGCCACCTTACGGGTGCCTCATTAACGTGCTTTCTAGATTTGAAGCTTTCGTGACTGCAAGGATTGATACTCTTAGTTTTTCGGTAAAGTCACGTAGGTAAAAAATGAATGAAAATTAAAAAAGTAATAAAAAATAAAATAATATTAATTTTATTTCTATTAAAATCATATTTCATTAAAATTAATTAAATAATAAATTAAAATAATATTTTATTAATAATATTTTATTTCTATTATTACTTTTATTAATTTTAATTTCATTTTTTACTACCTACGTGACTTTACCGAAAAAACTAAGAGTATAATTAACGTGCAGTGTAGTACTGTGTGTGTGTGTCTGTCTGTACGTGTGTGTTAGTGGGAGTGGTGGTGTAGCGGTTAGCGCGCTGCGCTATAAACCCGGCGACACAGGTTCGTTCCCGCTCACGGCCAACACCAGTGACGATTATCTGAACCGGTCCCGGGCCTCCCTAGGTTGACTCAGCCTCAAATGAGTACTGTGCGATGTGTAAACATTGCCACTGGGGAGACAAAGGCGGTCGGGCGTGGTGCTGGCCACCCACCCCTCGTGTGCCGTGCCAGCCTTCATAGGTGCTCGCTAACAGCACTTGCCCCTACAGTCTGTTCAGGCTACACGGGAGATCTCTGTGTGTGTGTTTAACTTCTTTCGCACCTTACATAGACTTAATCGGAGGTGCAGGGAGGGGGGAAGGACGACAGACTACCTCCCGTTTCTAAAATCAGTTCTCGGTGCAGGTGATTTTAAGGTGCACAGCTGCCGTGGCTTCCTATATCGAAAGGGAGAGCGTTCCAGACGGCCGCAAAAGCGCGCGATGCGGTGACCACCGTCTTCGTTCGATGGCCATCCAAAAGCCGCCGCCTGCTGCTCTGCGAGACTGGAGGAATTGTGACGATGTTATGCTCCTTGACGAGACGGCGAAATTGCGGTTCATTTGTGGCAAGGCACTTGTGTGTGTGATGGGTGTAATAAGTAACGTTCCTGATTCATGATGATTCAATAAAGACGTTATATAGCAGTCGCACTAAATTTAAGGCATAAAGACAACATTCACACGGTAGTGTGTACTGTGTGTGTACGTGTGTATGTGGTGTGTGTGTGTGTTGAGTGGTAGTGTAGTGGTTAGCGCACTGCGGGTTCGATTGTGTTCACGGCCAAACGGAGACGTTTATCTGCACCGGTCCTGGGCCTCCCTAGGTCGACTCAGCCTCAAATGAGTACCTGGTGCGGTGTGTGAACATCGCCACTGGGGAGACAAAGGCGGCCGGGCGTGGTGCTGGCCACCCACCCCTCGTGTGCCGTGTCAGCCTTCATAGGTGCTGCTCTCTTACAGCACTTGTCCCAGCCCTGCTAGAGGCTACCTGGGGAGCTTTGTCTGTATCATAGGTGGTACTACTCGCTAGCAGCACTTGCCCACAGCCCTGCCGGAGGCTACCTGGGGGAGCTTTGCTGTGTGTACATCATAGGTGGTGCTACTCGTTACTAGCAGCACTTGCCCTACAGCCCTGCTAGAGGCTACCTGGGGAGCTTTGTCTGTGTGTGCATCATAGGTGCTGCTACTCGTTACTAGCAGCACTTGGCCCTACAGCCCTGCTAGAGGCTACCTGGGGAGCTTTGTGTGTCCGTCACCAAAATCGCAACCATTTATTGTCGTGTCGCCAAAATAAAAACAACAACAACAAATTGGACACAAACTTTACACCGCGAAAAAACCACCCACACAAATCACCAACGCGGTGTCACCGCCATCCGTGACGTCAGTGAGCGTCATCGCTCGTGCGTGACGTCAGTGCCACAAAAGCCAAGATGGAAGCACGAAGAATCGAACGGAAATTGGAGATTTAACTCGATCCACAAAACGATTCCCGTTAAGGCAAAGAAGAAGATTTATAATATATTATATATATAGACATTCTATATATTAAAAATACACATCTCCATATATATAAAAGGCAAAGTTGTGATTATGTGTGTTACAAAATGTTTTGCGTACTTCCCGACATGCAACAAACTGGAAATTTGCCGTGTGGGTACTTTCAGACTGTACACCATGCAAACATTATAATAAGTACAACCCGTAAAAACAAAGTTTTTCACTATAAATCCTTTATATGCGTGGCAGCGAACTTAATATAAAGAATTTAAAAATATATTCGCCTGTGGAGGACGCGGGATCGATCCCGCGACCTTTGGCATGGGAAGCGAGGGCGCTACCAACTGCGCTACTCGCCACGGCCTGTGGAGGGGTTACGCTCTGGGCTCTTACACTGTTACGTTCAGCCAAAGCCATGAATTAGTTCTATTTGAATATATGTAAAATCATTTTTTTTGCCTAAAAAGTGTACAATTTTGGGAATTTTTTTCACGAACATTAATTGTCTCGCACAACGAGTCTGTGTGGAAAATGTCAACTCGATTGGATCACGGGAAGTGGGTTAAAAACGACCGAAAGATTTACACGGTCGTAAGCAAGCAAGCACGCAAGCAAGCAAGCGAACTTAATATAAAGGATTTAAAAATACACTTTTTGGGGGGGGGNAGGAGCTAATAATGCAGAGATTTTGTGCACGGCAAGTGAGCTGTGATGTCACATCTGTCACGTGACCCGCGCACGTGTAGTGTAGCGGTAGCGCTACGCCGCGCTACGAACCCGGCTACCCGCGTTCGATTCCCGCTCATGGCCACCACCGCTGACGATTATTTTAACCGGACCTCCCCTAGGTCGACTCAGCCTAAAACGAGTAACTGCTGTGGTGTGTGAACATCGCCACTGGCGGGGGGGGACAAAGGCGGCCAGGTGTGGTGAATCCAAGTCCTGGGCGAAAGCCGCGTTAGTACAGCTAGTTGTATATTTTATAGTAAAATGGTAACTGAAAGAAAAATATACTTTTCATTCGTGGTCATCCCTTCTTTCATTCTTCCCTCTCAAGAGCGAGAGCGATCGCGGTAGCTGTAGGCCTGGTCGTAGCTATCTGACTATCTCGCTGGCTGTCTATCTCGCTAGGTAGCTGGTTGTCTATCTGACTAGCTACTTGGCTAGCTAGCTAGCTGGCGATCTGGTTAGCTGGATGACTGGCTGGATATCTGGCTCGTTCGCTAGCTGGCTGGCTATCTGTCTAGGAAGCTGGCTGGGCTGGCTAGCTGGCCAGTTGCCTATCTGGCTAGATAGCGAGCTGGTTAGCTAGCTAACTAGTTATCTATTTAGCTGACCGGCTATCTCGCTAGGTAGCTGGCTAGGAAGCTGGCTGGGCTGGCTGGCTAAAAGGCCAGTTGCCTATCTGGCTAGATAGCGAGCTGGTTAGCTAGCTAACTAGTTATCTATTTAGCTGACTGGCTATCTGGCTAGGTAGCTGGCTAGGAAGCTGGCTGGGCTGGCTGGCTAAAAGGCTAGTTGCCTATCTGGCTAGGTAGCTGGATGGTTAGCTGGCTAACTAATTATCTATTTAGCTGACTGGCTATCTGGCTAGGTAGCTGGCTAGGAAGCTGGCTGGGCTGGCTGGCTAAAAGGCTAGTTGCCTATCTGGCTAGATAGTGAGCTGGTTCGCTAGCTAACTAGTTATATATTTAGCTGGCTGGCTGACTGGCTCGCCGGCGAGCTGGCGATCAAGCTGGCTGGCTCTCTGGTTGGATAGCAAACTGGCTGGGTGGCTTGCTGACTATCTGATTAACATCTAGCTGGCTGGCTATCTGCCTGGCTATCTGGCTAGATAGTTAGCAGGCTGGCAAGCTATAGATCTATCTGGCTGGCTGGCTATCAATCTATCGGGCTGGCTGGATATCAATCTATCTGGCTGGATGGCTTGTTAGCCGTCTATCTGGCTAGCCAGCTCGCGTGCTTGCTATCTCGATATTGTAGCTGGCTGGCTGGCTTGCTATTTAGCTGACTTGCTATCTGGCTAGATAGTTAGCTGGGTGGCTGTCTGGCTAGCTGACTGACTATCTGGTTAGACAGCTTCCTGGCAGGCTAGCCAGCTAGTGGGCTGGCTATCTTGCTATATAGATAGCTAGGTAGGTATCTTCCTAGCTTGCTGTCTGGATATCTGGCTATCTGCCTGCCCGGCTGGCTAGTTGCCTAGCCAGCTATCTGGTTATCTGGTTATCTGGTATCTGGTATCTGGTTATCTGGTATCCGGCTATCTGGCTGGGAGCAGAACCAGAGGCACGTCTGCGTCGTCAGTAAGGGAGGTTCCCCTCGATCCAGGCGAGGGATTTCCACACGCGCCGTAGGCGGCCGGCTGGGTGGCGTTTGCGCAGTCGGCACGGCGGCTGTCGATGCCCGTCAGGTACCACCTCCTGTCCGTGCCCAGGCAGAAGACGCCACCGCCCTGGCCCAGCTGGGGAAGGCGGAAAGGCGGACGGTGGTGATTGACGTTGATGATGTTTCAAGCACCCAGGTGGGACACCCTTTGTGCGTGCGTGTGTGTGTCTGTATGTTTGTGTGTGTGTCTGTATGTGTTTGTGTGTATGTGTATAGTGTTGTAGTGTATTGTGTAGTGTAGTGTATAATGTAGTGTATAGTGTAGTGTATAGTGTAGTGNAGTGTAGTGTAGTAGTGTGTATGTATAGTGTATAATTAGTAATAGTGTAGTATATACTGTAGTGTATAGTAGTGTATAGTGTATAGTAGTGTATAGTGTAATAGTGTAGTAGTGTATAATGTAGTGTGTAGTGTAGTTATATAGTGTAGTGTATAGTGTAGTAGTGTATAGTGTAGTGTTGGGGTCACCTGACAGCTACTGGCCCAACCCTGATGCTTGGCGGCACACATCATAGTGTATAGTGTAGTGTATAGTGTAGTGTATAGTGTAGTGTATAGTGTAGTGTATAGTGTAGTAGTGTATAGTGTAGTGTTGGGGTCACCTGACAGCTACTGGCCCAACCCTGACGCTTGGCTGCACACATCTTCATGCGCGGCTAAAGTTGCCCCACGCCTGCGTGCACAGTGACTCGTTCACCAGGCGCACGTTGCCCTCAGTGGCGGGGGCCGACACAGAGCCTGGGGGTGGGGAGGGGGGGGGGAGAGACGATGATGATGTCACAGGGGTAGATGATGATGTCACAGACGTAGATGATGATGTCACAGGCCTTGATGATAATGATGTCACAGGCGTGAGGATGTTGGGGAAACAGGCATAGATGATAATGATGTCACAGGCGTAGATGACGATGTCACAGGCGTAGATGATGATGATGTCACAGGTGTACTGGCCGTGACATCATCGGCATCGTCGCTAATGTTATTGTAATGATTGTGGTGTCATTCCTTTGTGCACACGTATGATGTCACTGTGCCAGGAGCGTTACTTCCATGTGGGTCTACACACACACGACGTCACCCGCGCGTTGGGCCGCCATTTTGTACGCGCACNGGAAACCGCGGAGATGTTGCGCGTTGGGCCGCCATTTTGTACGCGCGGGAAACCGCGGAGATGTTCGCGCGTTGGGCCGCCATATTGTACGCGCGTGGGAAACCGCGGAGATGTTCGCGTGTTGGGCCGCCATTTTGTACGCGCGCGGGAAACCGCGGAGATCTTTGCGCGTTGGGCCGCCATTTTGTACGCGCGTGGAAACCGCGGAGATGTTTGCGCATTGGGCCGCCATTTTGTACGCGCGTGGGAGACCGCGGAGATGTTCGCGCGTTGGGCCGCCATTTTGTACGCGCGGAAACCGCGGAGATTTTGCGCGTTGGGCCGCCATTTTGTACGCGCGGGAAACCGCGGAGATGTTCGCGCGTTGGGCCGCCATTTTGTACGCGCGGGAAACCACGGAGATGTTCGCGCGTTGGGCGCCATTTTGTACGCGAATGGGAAACCGCGAGATGTTCGCGCGTTGGGCGCCATTTTGTACGCGCGCGGAAACCGTTAAGATGTTCGCGCGTTGGGCCGCCATTTTGTACGCACGCGGGAAACCGCGGAGATGTTCGCGCGTTGGGCCGCCATGTTATACGCGTGCGGGAAACCGCGGAGATTTCGCGCATTGGGCCACCATTTTGTACGCGCGTGGGAAACCGCGGAGATGTTCGCGCGTTAGGACGCCATTTTGTACGCGCGCGGGAAACCGCGGAGATGTTCGCGCGTTGGGCCGCCATTTTGTACGCGCGGGAAACCGCGGAGATTTTCGCACATTGGGCCACCATTTTGTACGCGCGTGGGAAACCGCGGAGATGTTCGCGCGTTGGGCTGCCATTTTGTATGCGCACGGGAAACCGCGGAGATGTTCGCGCATTGGGCCGCCATTTTGTACTCGCATGGGAAACCGCAGAGATGTTCGCGCGTTGGGCCGCCATTTTGTACGCGCGCGGGAAACCGCGGAGATTTCGCACGTTGGGCCGCCATTTTGTACGTGCGCGGGAAACCGCGGAGATGTTCGCGCGTTGGGCCGCCATTTTGTACTCGCACGGGAAACGGCGGAGATGTTCGCGTTGGGCCGCCATTTTGTATGCGCGCGGAAACCGCGGAGATGTTCGCGCGTTGGGATGCCATTTTGTACGCGCGCGGGAAATCGCGGAGATTTCGCGCGTTGGGCCACCATTTTGTACGCGTGCGGGAAACCGCGGAGATGTTCGCATGTTGGGCCGCCATTTTGTAGGTGAGCGGGAAACCGCGGAGATTTTCACGCGATGGGCCGCCATTTTGTACGCGCGCGGGAAACCGCAGAGATGTTCGCGCTTTGGGCGCCATTTTGTACGCGCGCGGGAAACCGCGGAGATGTTCGCGCGTTGGGCCGCCATTTGTACGCGCGTGGGAAACCGCGGAGATTTTGCCGTTGGGCCACCATTTTGTACGCGCGCGGGAAACCGCGAGATGTTCGCACGTTGGACCGCCATTTTGTACGCGCGCGGAAACCGCGAGATGTTTGCGCATTGGGCCGCATTTGTACTCGCGTGGGAAACCGCAGAGATTTCGCGCGTTGGGCCGCCATTTTGTACGCACGCGGGAAACCGCGGAGATGTTCGCGCGTTGGGCCGCCATTTTGTACGCACGCGGGAAACCGCGGAGATTTCGCGCGTTGGGCCGCCATTTTGTACTCGCACGGGAAACGCGGAGATGTTCACATGTTGGGCCGCCATTTTGTACGCGCGCGGGAAACCGCGGAGATGTTCGCGCGTTGGGATGCCATTTTGTACGCGTGCGGGAAACCGCGGAGATGTTCGCATGTTGGGCCGCCATTTTGTACGCGCGTGGGAAACCGCGGAGATTTTCACGCGTTGGGCCGCCATTTTGTACGCGCGCGGGAAACCGCAGAGATGTTCGCGCTTTGGGCCGCCATTTTGTACGCGCGCGGGAAACCGCGGAGATGTTCCGCGTTGGGCCGCCATTTTGTACGCGCGCGGGAAACCGCGGAGATGTTCGCGCGTTGGGCCGCCATTTTGTACGCGCGCGGGAAACCGCGGAGATGTTTGCGCGTTGAGACGCCATTTTGTACGCGCGCGGGAAACCGCGGAGATGTTCGCATGTTGGGCCGCCATTTTGTACGTGCGCGGGAAACCGCGGAGATTTTCACGCGATGGGCCGCCATTTTGTACGCGCTCGGGAAACCGCAGAGATGTTCGCGCTTGGGCCGCCATTTTGTACGCGCGCGGGAAACCGCGGAGATGTTCGCGCGTTGGGCCGCCATTTTGTACGCGCTCGGGAAACCGCGGAGATGTTCGCGTTGGGCCGCCATTTTGACGCACGCGGGAAACCGCGGAGATGTTCGCGCGTTGGGCCGCCATGTTATACGCGTGCGGGAAACCGCGAGATTTTCGCGCATTGGGCCACCATTTTGTACGCGCGTGGGAAACCGCGGAGATGTTCGCGCGTTAGGACGCCATTTTGTACGCGCGCGGGAAACCGCGGAGATGTTCGCGCGTTGGGCCGCCATTTTGTACGCGCGCGGGAAACCGCGGAGATTTTCGCACATTGGGCCACCATTTTGTACGCGCGTGGGAAACCGCGGAGATGTTCGCGCGTTGGGCTGCCATTTTGTATGCGCACGGGAAACCGCGGAGATGTTCGCGCATTGGGCCGCCATTTTGTACTCGCATGGGAAACCGCAGAGATGTTCGCGCGTTGGGCCGCCATTTTGTACGCGCGCGGAAACCGCGGAGATGTTCGCACGTTGGGCCGCCATTTTGTACGTGCGCGGGAAACCGCGGAGATGTTCGCGCGTTGGGCCGCCATTTTGTACCGCACGGGAAACGCGGAGATGTTCGCATGTTGGGCTGCCATTTTGTACGCGAATGGGAAACCGCGAAGATGTTCGCGCGTTGGGCCGCCATTTTGTACGCGCGCGGGAAACCGTTAAGATGTTCGCGCGTTGGGCCGCCATTTTGTACGCACGCGGGAAACCGCGGAGATGTTCGCGCGTTGGGCCGCCATGTTATNCGCGTGCGGGAAACCGCGGAGATTTTCGCGCATTGGGCCACCATTTTGTACGCGCGTGGGAAACCGCGGAGATGTTCGCGCGTTAGGACGCCATTTTGTACGCGCGCGGGAAACCGCGGAGATGTTCGCGCGTTGGGCCGCCATTTTGTCGCGCGCGGGAAACCGCGGAGATTTCGCACATTGGGCCACCATTTTGTACGCGCGTGGGAAACCGCGGAGATGTTCGCGCGTTGGGCTGCCATTTTGTATGCGCACGGGAAACCGCGGAGATGTTCGCGCATTGGGCGCCATTTTGTACTCGCATGGGAAACCGCAGAGATGTTCGCGCGTTGGGCCGCCATTTTGTACGCGCGCGGGAAACCGCGGAGATGTTCGCACGTTGGGCCGCCATTTTGTACGTGCGCGGGAAACCGCGGAGATGTTCGCGCGTTGGGCCGCCATTTTGTACTCGCACGGGAAACGGCGGAGATGTTCGCATGTTGGGCCGCCATTTTGTAGCGCGCGGAAACCGCGGAGATGTTCGCGCGTTGGGATGCCATTTTGTACGCGCGCGGGAAATCGCGGAGATTTTCGCGCGTTGGGCCACCATTTTGTACGCGTGCGGGAAACCGCGGAGATGTTCGCATGTTGGGCCGCCATTTTGTAGGTGAGCGGGAAACCGCGGAGTTTTCACGCGATGGGCCGCCATTTTGTACGCGCGCGGGAAACCGCAGAGATGTTCGCGCTTGGGCCGCCATTTTGTACGCGCGCGGGAAACCGCGGAGATGTTCGCGCGTTGGGCCGCCATTTTGTACGCGCGTGGGAAACCGCGGAGATGTTTGCGCGTTGGGCCACCATTTTGTACGCGCGCGGGAAACCGCGAAGATGTTCGCACGTTGGACCGCCATTTTTACGCGCGCGGGAAACCGCGGAGATGTTTGCGCATTGGGCCGCCATTTTGTACTCGCGTGGGAAACCGCAGAGATGTTCGCGCGTTGGGCCGCCATTTTGTACGCACGCGGGAAACCGCGGAGATGTTCGCGCGTTGGGCCGCCATTTTGTACGCACGCGGGAAACCGCGGAGATTTCGCGCGTTGGGCCGCCATTTTGTACTCGCACGGGAAACGCGGAGATGTTCACATGTTGGGCCGCCATTTTGTACGCGCGCGGGAAACCGCGGAGATGTTCGCGCGTTGGGATGCCATTTGTACGCGTGCGGGAAACCGCGGAGATGTTCGCATGTTGGGCCGCCATTTTGTACGCGCGTGGGAAACCGCGGAGATTTTCACGCGTTGGGCCGCCATTTTGTACGCGCGCGGGAAACCGCAGAGATGTTCGCGCTTTGGGCCGCCATTTTGTACGCGCGCGGGAAACCGCGGAGATGTTCCCGCGTTGGGCCGCCATTTTGTACGCGCGCGGGAAACCGCGGAGATGTTCGCGCGTTGGGCCGCCATTTTGTACGCGCGCGGGAAACCGCGGAGATGTTGCGCGTTGAGACGCCATTTTGTACGCGCGCGGGAAACCGCGGAGATGTTCGCATGTTGGGCCGCCATTTTGTACGTGCGCGGGAAACCGCGGAGATTTCACGCGATGGGCCGCCATTTTGTACGCGCTCGGGAAACCGCAGAGATGTTCGCGCTTTGGGCCGCCATTTTGTACGCGCGCGGGAAACCGCGGAGATGTTCGCGCGTTGGGCCGCCATTTTGTACGCGCTCGGGAAACCGCAGAGATGTTCGCGTGTTGGGCCGCCATTTGTCGCGCGCGGGAAACCGCGGAGTTGTTTGCGCGTTGGGCCGCCATTTTGTACGCGCGTGGGAAACCGCGGAGATGTTCGCGCGTTGGGCCGCCATTTTGTACGCGCGCGGGAAACAGCGAAGATGTTCGCGCGTTGGGCCGCCATTTGTACGCGCGCGGAAACCGCGGAGATGTTCGCGCATTGGGCCGCCATTTTGTACTCGCGTGGGAAACCGCAGAGATGTTCGCGCGTTGGGCCGCCATTTTGTACGCGCGCGGGAAACCGCGGAGATGTTCGCGCATTGGGACGCCATTTTGTACGCGCTCGGGAAACCGCGGAGATGTTCGCGCGTTGGGCCGCCATTTTGTACTCGCGTGGGAAACCGCGGAGATGTTCGCGCGTTGGGCTGCCATTTTGTACGCACGCGGGAAACCGCGGAGATGTTCGCGCGTTGGGCCGCCATTTTGTATGTGCGCGGAAAATCGTGGAGATTTCGCGCGTTGGGCCGCCATTTTGTACGCGCGCGGGAAACCATGGAGATGTTCGCGCGTTGGGCCGACATTTTGTACGCGCGCGGGAAACTGCGGAGATGTTCGCGCGTTGGGCCGCCATTTTGTACGCACGCGGGAAACTGCGGAGATGTTCGCGCGTTGGGCCGCCATTTTTACGCGCGCGGAAACCGCGGAGATGTTTGCGCGTTGGGCCGCCATTTTGTACTCGCGCGGGAAACCACGGAGATGTTCGCGCGTTGGGCCGCCATTTTGTACGCGCGCGGGAAACCGCGGAGATGTTCGCGCGTTGGGCCGCCATTTTGTACGCGCGCGGGAAACCGCGGAGATGTTCGCGCGTTGGGCCGCCATTTTAACGCGCGCAGGAAACCCCGGAGATGTTCGCGCGTTGGGCCGCCATTTTGTACGCGCGCGGGAAACTGCGGAGATGTCGCGCGTTGGGCCGCCATTTTGTACACGCGCGGGAAACCGCGGAGATGTTCGCGCATTGGGCCGCCATTTTGTACTCGCGTGGGAAACCGCAGAGATGTTCGCGCGTTGGGCCGCCATTTTGTACGCGCGCGGGAAACCGCGGAGATGTTCGCGCATTGGGACGCCATTTTGTACGCGCTCGGAAACCGCGGAGATGTTCGCGCGTTGGGCCGCCATTTTGTACTCGCGTGGGAAACCGCGGAGATGTTCGCGCGTTGGGCGCCATTTTGTACGCACGCGGGAAACCGCGGAGATGTTCGCGCGTTGGGCCGCCATTTTGTATGTGCGCGGAAAATCGTGGAGATTTCGCGCGTTGGGCCGCCATTTTGTACGCGCGCGGGAAACCATGGAGATGTTCGCGCGTTGGGCCGACATTTTGTACGCGCGCGGGAAACTGCGGAGATGTTCGCGCGTTGGGCCGCCATTTTGTACGCACGCGGGAAACTGCGGAGATGTTCGCGCGTTGGGCCGCCATTTTTTACGCGCGCGGGAAACCGCGGAGATGTTTGCGCGTTGGGCCGCCATTTTGTACTCGCGCGGAAACACGGAGATGTTCGCGCGTTGGGCCGCCATTTTGTACGCGCGCGGGAAACCGCGGAGATGTTCGCGCGTTGGGCCGCCATTTTGTACGCGCGCGGGAAACCGCGGAGATGTTCGCGCGTTGGGCCGCCATTTTTTACGCGCGCAGGAAACCCCGGAGATGTTCGCGCGTTGGGCCGCCATTTTGTACGCGCGCGGGAAACTGCGGAGATGTTCGCGCGTTGGGCCGCCATTTTGTACACGCGCGGAAACCGCGGAGATGTTCACGCGTTGGGCCGCCATTTTGTACTCGCGTGGGAAACTGCGGAGATGTTCGCGTGTTGGGCCGCCATTTTGTACGTGCGCGGGAAACCGCGGAGATGTTCGCGCGTTGGGCCGCCATTTTGTACGCGTGCGGAAACCGCGGAGATTTTCGCGCGTTGGGCCGCCGTTTTGTACGCGCACGGGAAACCGCGGAGATGTTCGCGCGTTGGGCCGCCATTTTGTATGTGCGCGGAAAATCGTGGAGATTTTCGCGCGTTGGGCCGCCATTTTGTACGCGCCGGGAAACCATGGAGATGTTCGCGCGTTGGGCCGACATTTTGTACGCGCGCGGGAAACTGCGGAGATGTTCGCGCGTTGGGCCGCCATTTTGTACGCACGCGGGAAACCGCGGAGATGTTCACGCGTTGGCCGCCATTTTTTACGCGCGCGGAAACCGCGGAGATGTTTGCGTGTTGGGCCGCCATTTTGTACTCGCGCGGGAAACCATGGAGATGTTCGCGTGTTGGGCCGCCATTTTGTACGCGCGCAAGAAACCGCGAGATGTTCGCGCGTTGGGCCGCCATTTTGTACGCGCGCGGGAAACCGCGGAGATGTTCACGCGTTGGGCCGCCATTTTGTACGCGCGCGGGAAACCGCGGAGATGTTCGCGCGTTGGGCCGCCATTTTGTACGCGCGCGGGAAACCGCGGAGATGTTTGCGTGTTGGGCCGCCATTTTGTACTCGCGCGGGAAACCATGGAGATGTTCGCGTGTTGGGCCGCCATTTTGTACGCGCGCAGAAACCGCGAAGATGTTCGCGCGTTGGGCCGCCATTTTGTACGCGCGCGGGAAACCGCGGAGATGTTCACGCGTTGGGCCGCCATTTTGTACGCGCGCGGGAAACCGCGGAGATGTTCGCGCGTTGGGCCGCCATTTTGTACGCGCGCGGGAAACCGCAGAGATGTTTCACGCGTTGGGCCGCCATTTTGTACTCGCGCGGGAAACTGCGGAGATGTTCGCGCGTTGGGCCGCCATTTTGTACGCGCGCGGGAAACCGCGGAGATGTTCGCACGTTGGGACGCCATTTTGTACGCGCGCGGAAACCGCGGAGATGTTCGCGCGTTGGGCCGCCATTTTTACGCGCGCGGGAAACCGCGAGATGTTTGCGCGTTGGGCCGCCATTTTGTACGCGCGCGGGAAACCGCGGAGATGTTTGCGCGTTGGGCCGCCATTTTGTACTCGCGCGGGAAACTGCGGAGATGTTCGCGCGTTGGGCCGCCATTTTGTACGCGCGCGGGAAACCGCGGAGATGTTCGCACGTTGGGACGCCATTTTGTACGCGCGCGGAAACCGCGGAGATGTTCGCGCGTTGGGCCGCCATTTTTACGCGCGCGGGAAACCGCCGAGATGTTTGCGCGTTGGGCCGCCATTTTGTACGCGCGTGGGAAACCGCGGAGATGTTCGCGCGTTGGGACGCCATTTTGTACGCGCGCGGAAACCGCGGAGATGTTCGCACGTTGGGCCGCCATTTTGTACGCGCGCGGGAAACCGCGAAGATGTTCGCGCGTTGGGCCGCCATTTGTATGCGCGCGGGAAACCGCGGAGATGTTCGCGCATTGGGCCGCCATTTTGTACGCGCGCGGGAAACCGCGGAGATGTTTTACGCGTTGGGCCGCCATTTTGTACTCGCGCGGGAAACTGCGGAGATGTTCGCGCGTTGGGCCGCCATTTTGTACTCGCGCGGGAAACCACGGAGATGTTCGCGTGTTGGGCCGCCATTTTGTACGCGCGCAAGAAACCGCGAGATGTTCGCGCGTTGGGCCGCCATTTTGTACGCGCGCGGGAAACCGCGGAGATGTTCGCGCGTTGGGCCGCCATTTTGTACGCGCGCGGGAAACCGCGGAGATGTTCACGCGTTGGGCCGCCATTTTGTACTCGCGCGGGAAACTGCGGAGATGTTCGCGCGTTGGGCCGCCATTTTGTACGCGCGCGGGAAACCGCGGAGATGTTCGCACGTTGGGACGCCATTTTGTACGCGCGCGGAAACCGCGGAGATGTTCGCGCGTTGGGCCGCCATTTTTACGCGCGCGGAAACGCCGAGATGTTTGCGCGTTGGGCCGCCATTTTGTACGCGCGCGGGAAACCGCGGAGATGTTTGCGCCTTGGGCCGCCATTTTGTACTCGCGCGGGAAACTGCGGAGATGTTCGCGCGTTGGGCCGCCATTTTGTACGCGCGCGGGAAACCGCGGAGATGTTCGCACGTTGGGACGCCATTTTGTACGCGCGCGGGAAACCCCGAGATGTTTGCGCGTTGGGCCGCCATTTTGTACGCGCGCGGGAAACCGCGGAGATGTTCGCGCGTTGGGACGCCATTTTGTACGCGCGCGGGAAACCGCGGAGATGTTCGCACGTTGGGCCGCCATTTTGTACGCGCGCGGGAAACCGCGAGATGTTCGCGCGTTGGGCCGCCATTTGTACGCGCGCGGGAAACCGCGGAGATGTTCGCGCATTGGGCCGCCATTTTGTACGCGCGCGGGAAACCGCGGAGATGTTCACGCGTTGGGCCGCCATTTTGTACTCGCGCGGGAAACTGCGGAGATGTTCGCGCGTTGGGCCGCCATTTTGTACGCGCGCGGGAAACCGCGGAGATGTTCGCGTTGGGACGCCATTTTGTACGCGCGCGGAAAACCGCGGAGATGTTCGCGTGTTGGGCCGCCATTTTTACGCGCGCGGGAAACCGCGAGATGTTGCGCGTTGGGCCGCCATTTTGTACGCGCGCGGGAAACCGCGGAGATGTTTGCGCGTTGGGCCACCATTTTGTACTCGCGCGGGAAACTGCGGAGATGTTCGCGCGTTGGGCCGCCATTTTGTACGCGCGCGGGAAACCGCGGAGATGTTCGCACGTTGGGACGCCATTTTGTACGCGCGCGGAAACCGCGGAGATGTTCGCGCGTTGGGCCGCCATTTTTACGCGCGCGGGAAACCGCGAGATGTTTGCGCGTTGGGCCGCCATTTTGTACGCGCGCGGAAACCGCGGAGATGTTCGCGCGTTGGGACGCCATTTTGTACGCGCGCGGAAACCGCGGAGATGTTCACGCGTTGGGCCGCCATTTTTTATGCGCGCGGGAAACCGCAGAGATTTTCGTGCATTGGGCCGCCATTTTGTACGCGAGCGGGAAACCGCAGAGATGTTCGTGCGTTGGGCCGCCATTTTGTCCGCGCGCGGGAAACCGCGGAGATGTTCGCGCGTTGGGCCGCCATTTTGTCTGCGCGCGGGAAACCGCGGAGATGTTCGCGCGTTGGGCCGCCATTTTGTACGCGCGCGGGAAACCGCGGAGATGTTCGCGCGTTGGGCCGCCATTTTGTACGCGCGCGGGAAACCGCGGAGATGTTCGCGCGTTGGGCCTCCATTTTGTACGCGCGCGGGAAACCGCGGAGATGTCCGCGCGTTGGGCCGCCATTTTGTCCGCGCGCGGGAAACCGCGGAGATGTTCGCGCGTTGGGCCGCCATTTTGTCGCGCGCGGGAAACCGCGGAGATGTTCGCGCGTTGGGCCGCCATTTTTGCCGCGCGCGGGAAACCGTGGGGACGCGGGTCGCGCATGCGCCCACCATTTTGTACATACACGGGTGGCCTCGGAGATGTGGGGGTTGTATGTGTTAACTATTTCTGGGCAAGTGCAGGCATTTTCTTTTTTTGTGCCACGTGGTTTTCACATATTAAAAAAAAAATTATGTATATACTGGGTTAACCGTGAAGTGAGACTTATTTTTGCCCAGTACATGGGTCAACCTGGAAGCATGGCTTCCTTGACCCGGGATGTTGTACGACATCCAACGTTATACCTAGGGTGCAGCATACTGGCTCGACCTTGAAGCATGCCTTCCTTGAGCCAGTACATGGGTCGACCCTGAAGTGCGACTTCTCGACCTGGGACGTAGGGAGACGTCCAGAATGTTAAGTGGTGTGTGTAGGTGGGTGTTAGACTTTCAGTTTTCGCCCTATTGCCGCCTGTGGGGTGGAACGGTAGCAGAGCGATGTGAGACCCTGCCATCTATGGAGTGGTTGGGTGATTGATTTGATTACAGGTGTTGGTTGTGCATCCAACGCGTCGGAACCTGTGTATTTTTGCTTTTCTTCCTTCCGCCGGGCGGAATACGATCATCTCCACTTCCCTGGGCCGGGTGGCTGGTTGTGTCCGACAAGCTGAGGCTCAGGCTTGTGGTGCTGTGCCTCAGGAGGTGGTTATTCTCGTCACAGGATTCCTGCATCTGCTGCCCTTGGAGTCGCCGGTTGTGCTGACCAGATGTGGACTTGAAGGGGGAAGTGAAGCACCCGTACGTCACTCCTGCTCATCTTGTTGCCCAACTCCTGGGGAGGGGCCGTGCCCTTTGTCGAGTTCCCGCAGGACCTCCAAGGAGAGCGTGCTTGCCTCCCCTGGGGGCTCAGCCACGCGAACTCGTTCGAAAACTGGCCGCTGTGCATGACTCTCACACCTTGTTGATTGCCTACGCCATTGTCAAACAGTGACTTTCATATGTCGGTGCGTGCGTACAATTTGCTATGGGTGGGCTGTGCTGAGGGATACGCGGGTTGACCAGTTCTTCTCGGTGTACATGTGTTGTTGTTGTTCCCCTCGTCCCATACGTTTTTCCTTTTACCCCTCTCGGTGCGTGTACATATGTTCTCGCGGTAATTATTATTGTTGCCGGTTATTTGTTGATGTTGTTGTTGGAGGCACACTGGTTTTCTGTATTGTTACAGCCGGGACGGCTGTTTTTTTACATGGGGAGGGTGATGTAATGATTGTGGTATCATTACTGTGTGCAAACATATGATGTCACTGTGTCCTGGGAGCGTTACTACCATGTGGGTCTACACACACACATGACGTCATCCCGGCTGGAGGCGGGAATGACGTCAGGGCCGGTGCCGGACACGTGACCGGATCCCAGTGGGGCCGGGGTCCAGGGGGACCTCGGGGGGCACGTGGACAGCAGGGGGCTTCGAGAGGGTGCTCAAGGGAGGCGTGGCCGGGGTGGGGCCTGGGCACGCCGAGGCCCATATAAGCAGCCGCCTCAGGAGGTTCGAGGCTGTTCCTGCGAAAATGAAGACGCCTCGTGAAGATGCCAAGAAGAGAAGGCCGACAGTTAGCGGACCTGCCAGCAGCCACCTGGCTGGGTCACGCTGGAGTAGCTAAGAGACAAGTGTGTGTGTTAGCTAGGGTAGGTCGGTGGTCACCACCCTATGTGTAGAGTAAGATAATTTCACACACATACACTAAATGACGTATTCCAGTACATTAGATATACACTATACATTACGTGTACATATTATAACGTCCTAGCTATGCACTATACACTACGTGATGTACCCTAACGTACTAGCTGTACACTATACACTACATGACGTACCCTAACGTACTAGCTATACACTACATGACGTACACTAACGTACTAGCTACAAACTACACGCTACATGACGTACACTAACGTACTAGCTATACACTACATGACGTACACTAACGTACTAGCTATACACTACACACTACATGACGTACACTAACGTACTAGCTACACACTATACACTACATGACGTACACTAACGTACTAGCTACACACTATACACTACATGACGCACACTAACGTACTAGCTATACACTATACACTACATGACGTACACTAACGTACTAGCTATACACTATACACTACATGACGTACCCTAACGTACTAGCTATACACTACATGACGTACACTAACGTACTAGCTATACACTACACACTACATGACGTACCCTAACGTACGAGCTATACACTATACACTACGCACCGTCGCTGCGCCGCAAGCCCAGCGCCTGGCAGCTGCGTCCCAGCGGGGGGCTCTGCTCGTGTCGCGAGGGCAGGCACACCGCCTGCACGGACGGCCCCAACGTCGCCCGCCAGCCGAGCCGCAGCATGGCGACGTCGTGGGCTCCGGTCACCGCGGAGAACTTGGGGTCGACCAAGATGACCGTCACGTCCAGACGCTCGCCGGAGGCCGTGGTGCAGCTCCAGCTGTAGTTGCCGGGCTGAACGGACGTGCACGCGCGTACACACACACACACATAAACACACACACACATACCCACACATACACACACATACACACAATCGTACATACACACGTACACACACATGTACATACACGTACACACACGTACACACACACACATGTACACACACGTACATACACACACGTACACACATACACACACATACACACGTACATACACACACATACACACATACACACGCACATACACACACACGTACATACACACAGGTACATACACACACGTACAGACACACACACACACGTACACACATGTACACACACATACACACACACGTACACACACATACACACCCACACGTACATACACACACACATACAGACACACACACATACACACACGTACGCGAAATCCAGAAAACGCGCGCGCCTATAGCGAGGGATTAATGGACACATTTAGTATCTCGAGAATTCAGAAGTGTAACACGTAGCGAGTGATTAACACATTTAGTAACTCGCGACATCCCGAACTCGAGGTGGCCGCTAGGTGACAACAACTCTGGGGCCGCCGTGTCGAGGCCCAGGGGCTGACCTCTCCAGCAAGCAGCTCGCCGCGGTCACGACCCACGAGTCGGACAGGAGGGAGCCGAGGCACTGCAGCTGGTCCGTCTGCCTCGTGACGGTCACCTGCCAGGGCCAGGCGCTCAGGACGGACGCGTTGGCGACGCCGCAGCCTTGCGGGAGGGTGGCGGAGATCGCGGTTGGGTGGGTGAGTGGGGTTGGTAGGTGGGTGGAGTATGTGAGTGGGTGTGAGTGGATGAGTGGTAGATGGTTGGGTATGTGAGTGGGTGGGTGGGTATTTCAGTGGATGAGTAGGTGGTTGGGTGGGGTGGGTGGGTATGTGAGTGGGTGAGTATTTGAGTGGGTGGGTGGGGTGGTGGGTATGTATGGGTGTGGTAGGTGAGTATGTGAGTGGGTTGGTGGGGTGGGTGGGTATGTGAGTGGGTGGGTTTGTGAGTGGGTGGGTATGTGAGTGGGTGAGTGGTGAGTGGGTGAGTGGGTAGGTGAGTGAGTGGGTGGGTATGTGAGTGGGTGAGTGGGTGTGTGAGTGAGTGGGTGGGTATGTGAGTGGGTGAGTGGGTGGGGTTGGTGGGTGGGGTTTGTGGATGGGTATGTGAGAGGGTGAGTGAGTGAGTGGGGTTGATGGGTGGGTGGGTGTTTTTCACCCATTAAGCTCTGCCCACCCGTCTGTTGAAACGGGAGGGTCACGATCCCGTCCGCTTTCATTATAATTTGCCCCTCTCCCGTTCTGACGAAGTGCGTCATTACGTCATCGCGTCATCAAAACGATTCGGCAAAGATGGAAGTGAAATCACGTCATCGGTACGATCCCGACCCTGACGATGCCTGCTGCTGCTTGGGTCTCTATGGGTCTCTATAGGTCTCTATGGGTTTCTATGGGTCTCTGTGGGTTTCTCTGGTCTCTATGGGTCTTTGTGGGTCTGTGTGGGTCTCTGTGGGTTTCTATGGGCCTTTATGTGTATGAATGTACAAGCTATGGTGATGATGATATCAGCAACATTGTTCACCTTCTATCATTTGTGACGGTCAGATCTCTATCGGAACAATAGCTACGTAGCATAGCTCATTGGGGCCTCACGTACTACAAATAAAACACAGCTGATACATTCTTCTTCGCATTATATTTCCAAGTTTACTATGTTTGTTTTCTCATTCATTTGTAGCTGATGATGGTTGCTCGTGTTGCAATCGAAACGTCGTATTCTGTTATTATTTAATTTAATTTATTTCGACGTCACTTTACCGAAAGAACCAAAGAGTCATTCCTGTAGTCACGAAAGCTTCGAATCTAGTTTCATAGCTGATACGTGTCGGGCAACGCGGCTTTGTGTTCAAGTGAGGTGCACTCGCCGCTGTTGCGCCGTACTCACTTTTCGAGACGTTAATCGGATTAATCGTTTCAAAGTTCACGACGACTCCGTTCCCTGCGTAATAAATAACAACGACAAACAAACAAAGTTAGTTAACTTCCTTTAACAAACTCGAGGTGTGAGTTTCGGGGAAGTTTCGTGGAGTTGGTAACGGTGCGATGCGTNGGGGGGGGGCGCTGATTAAGATTTGTGTAAGATTTGAGTAAGATCTCTGTAAGATTTGTGATGCTGAGTAAGATTTGTGTAAGATTTGTGACTCTGTGAAGTATTTGTGTAAGATTTGTGATGCTGAGTAAGATTTGTGTAAGATTTGTGATGCTGAGTAAGATTTGTGTAAGATTTGTGACGCTGAGTAAGATTTGTGTAAGATTTGTGACTCTGTGAAGTATTTGTGTAAGATTTGTGATGCTGAGTAAGATTTGTGTAAGATTTGTGACGCTGAGTAAGATTTGTGTGAGATTTGTGACGCTGCGTAAGACATGGAGGGCGATGAGGGTGACGCGTGTCTGGTCGTCATCACAGAAGTGCGACAACCCTCATGAAGGACACGAATCAAGTTTCACAAAGCCCTCGGTCGCCTCACTCCTCCCGAGGGACAGACGACAACCTCCCTAACGTCATTGGTGTTGTTGTTGTCGTTGTTTTTGTCGTCTATTTAGTTGAATCTGTCTATCCCACCACCACTCCCGCTCCCTCGCAGAGGAGAAGGGGAACAGGGTGGACTCCCCCCCCCTCCCACCCCCAGGGCGACACCTCCCAAGGACCCCCCACCCCCCCCCCATGGCCTCACCTTGAAGGCCCCGAAGAGAGTCGAGCACGAGGTGGAGTCTGTTAGAGGACGAGCGCAAGCCGGGCGGTCTCACAACGCCGCCGCAGAACGCGCCAAGCGAGTCGCCGTTGTCGTCGTAGACGGTCAGCGACTCGTCCACGCAGTCGGGGTCGGAAGACAAACTGCCGCGGTGGGAGAGCGAGGGAGTGTAGTGTAGCAAGTAAGAGCACATGTGGTATGTAGTGAAGCACGTACGAGTATGTGCAGTGTATCATGTATGTGGCACGTTAGGAATGGATCACTCTTTTAATTATGTCCTTGTGCAGCAAGGGAGTAAAGTGTGGTTCTGTGAAAGTCCTGATGTGATGTGCAGTGCATCAATGCATGTGTGTACAGCAGCATGTGATGACTGAGTTGGGCCTGTAGGTGGCTGGCAGAGTTAATGAATGACCGCACGTGTAAACCAGCCACGTGGTTAATGGCGACTCGGAAGAATTGCTGCGTGTAACACATGCTGTTTCATTTTACAGAGTGACGGTGCCGTTCTTCACAAGATTAATATTAACCACAATAAATAAATGTGCTTGCCCTCGATTTGGAGCACCTGCCCACGTCCTTCATTTCGAGTGTCCAACATGTACGATGATGTGTAGCGTGTAGTGTAGCATGTGTGAACGTCTCACAAACGATACAAAGCAGTTCTAAAGAAATTATTCATCAATTTAGTATAGAAGTGCATAGACGTGTATAGTGTAGTGTATATTAATGCCATGTTTCGCAAGCATAGAGAAGGGAGGGAATGACCGTGGCCGAGAAGACCGAAGCTCCGTGCGGAGCGACAGACCAGGTAGCTTCCACACAGCGTTACGCAACCGATGAAAAGATATTGCCGCTCGACTAATTCGGAGTGAGACCTCTGCTGTCAAACCGGAGCCGGTCATGAGTACATCGCCGAGGTTTGGGAAACTCTCCACTCTCTCCACTACTGCCCACCAATGATTGGGAGTTGTGGGGTGGAGTGTCCGATGGTACAAAATACCCAGGCAGGTGTTTCGTTTTGGTGCCTGGGTATTTTGTACCATACACACACACACGTACACACACACACACGTATACACACACACATGTACACACACATACACACGCACGTACACACACACAGGTACACACACACAGGTACACACACACACAGGTACACACACACACAGGTACACACACGTACACACACACACAGGTACACACACGTACACACACACGTACTGTCGTGTATAGTCGCGTGTAGTGTATAGTGTAGCGTAGTCGTGTACAGTGTGTAGCACATGCCAAACTTCTACACGCGCCCTACGTGTACCGTTGACCAAAGCAAAAAGTATCCGTGGCCGCTACGTGGAACGTGGAGCTCAAACAACGGAGCACGGAACGGCTTGCGGAGCCCCCCCCGCCCCTCCCCAATCGAGATCTCACTTGAACTGCTGGAAGCTCAGCTTGACCTCGTATTTGGGTCCACCTGGACAGTCCACCGGCACAGGGCGCTCCTCTCGCCGGCCGCGGAGAAGTTGGACAACGACAGCGATCCCTGGCCTCCGACGAGCGTCTCCCTGCACGGTGACCCCACTGGTGGTGGTGGTGGAGGGTTACGACGCATTCATACTTCCGTGATGCAGGTTTTATTTGTGGGGGGGGGGGGTTAGATCGTGTGAATACATAAATGCTGTGTCGTTAAACAATGCCACCACCCGACACGGCCAATTGGTAAGGTTTAGTGTTACGTGAACAGAACGTGCCAATTCGTTACTAGTGCAGCACTAGTTTGTAGTGTATAGTGTAGTGTAGAGCGTACACTATACACTACACGATACACTACACTATACACTATGTGTGCATTATGCGCTACACTATCCACTACAGAACGTGCCAATTCGTTACTAGTACAGCATTGGTGTGAAGTGTATTGGATAGTGTAGTATAGATTGTGTTGTGTATAGTGTAGTGTATAGTGTACACTCTACACTACACTATACACTACAGAACGTGCCAATTCGTTAATAGCACAGCACTAGCGTGTAGTGTCGTGCATAGTGTGGTATAGATTGTGGAGTGTATAGTGTATTGTGTATTGTATAGTGTGTACCAGAACAGCACACCGGTCGTGTGTTGGAGAGCCAAGGGTGAGGAACAGGAGAGGGGGGGGGGGGCGAAGAGTTTTCACGACAAAAGTTGACCAGGAATCTTTTTTAACAAAAAACATTAAAATCGTCGTCGTCCCTTTCTGACGACGACACCAACACTGCGCGGCCGAGCCCCCCAGCGCAGCGACGCGGAACGACGACAAACGTGGCGGTTGGCGGGAGCCTCGGCCCTTTTGAGAGTCCCGCCAAAGTCTCGCCGCCGCGTCAGGCGAGGGGGGGCCTCGCCGCGTTATCGCAGCAAGACAAACAAACAAACAGACAAAAAACTCACCCCTGTAAAATGCGCTGAAGTTGCCGGCGATTCCTCTCGTGTCGTACGTGGCCCTTACGGACAAGGTGTTGGAGGACGAGATGATAGGAGCGGGGACGCCATCGTGGCCGTACATCCCCAGGAGCGGCGAGTCCACGGACGGCCCGTCGTAGACGTAGACGACCTCGGCGCCCGTCTGCAGACTTCACACGCGGACAGCGAAGAGCTGCTGCTGTGATACGCCCCAACGGTGGCATTGTCCTGGCGCTGGTCGCCTTTTGGCGTTGTCCTCTGTTCTGGCGCCGTTTGTGACTAGGCTTAAAGAAAGCTGTCCCTGGTGTTGTGGACCAATCAGTTTCAAAGACAATGCATCATCACCATATACTACCAGAGCATGTTTCATTTTGCATGTTCACCACAAAGTATACGTGGTTAATGCAGTGACATGATTCCTTGCAAAACGTTTCTGTTTGGTCTTTTAACATCTTAACACAATTGTTTTATTGCCAGAAAGGGTAAAACCTATTTTAACGTTGAGCAGAGCTCTCGTTACGGCCGCGAACGCTTCAAAACCACAAAACGTTAGTTACACTACAAATAAAAGATGGCCTCTGGAATAAAAGATGTCCGCCGAAATCAAAGATGTCCGCCACCAAAAAACGTTGTGGCCATATATACTTGTATTCTTAGGTTTTATTTTCGGTAAAGTCACGTAGGAATTTTTTTAAATAAAAATTAATAAAAGTAAAACAAAAATCACGACGTTTCGGAGGCAACACAAGTCTCCGTCATCAGGTGGGACCGTCACAGCTAGATTTGCTGTATCAAGTGAGGCCTCACTTGATACAGCAAATCTAGCTGAAATCAAAGATGTCCGCTACCAAAAAAAGTGGTGGCCATATATATTTGTATTTTTACTCTCTATACTTGTATTTTTATTCTCGGTATGTATGTTGTACGTGACAGTTTGTCCTATGACAATGCGGCAGTTGCATTTGTTGAAGAACACCGCATTGTAATGAATAATATAGGGTAAAGCACAGCCCACGACAACGCGTGAGTTGCATATGAAGGCCGAACAGAGATTGAGGTGCTTGTGTAGCATCGACAAGCATCCAGCAGCATCCAAGTGGAGTGTGTGATGATGCTACGCCAAGGCAGCCTAACGACTGCTTGTCCCCACCTCGCTCGACGTAGTTCCGTCAGCTCGATCGCGTTTATATATCCAATTCGCATCCGCGTTTTAAAAAACTTGTTCCGTAATCCATTCATGTCCGATTCGCGTCATGAAAACTGCGCGTTATAGGAGAACAGGCTCCATGTGTGGATTTACAATGCACTTTACTCTCCAACAAACCGGTGGGTTGAGTTGTAACTAGCTGGAGCGTTGTTTACGTGACAAACCTTGCTGTGTTGGGTGGTGGAGGTTATGATGTATTTATACTTCCATAATACAGGTTTTTTGGGGTCAGATCGCGTAAATATATAAAAGTGTCATTAAACCCGCCACCACCGGACGAAGCCAATGAGTAAGGTTTGTCATGTAAGCACAACATGCCAACCGGTGTGTTGGAGAGCCATGCCACAACATTCACAATCTGAGTACGACGTTTAGCCAGTAATTAGAACTAGCTTCATCAGGCGACAGCCAGATTTGTAAATCTACGCTATAAACTAAACACTACACAACACACTACACTATACACTGCACTATACACTACACTACACACTCGTGCTGTACTAGTAACGAATTAGCCACGTTCTGTTTACGTGACACGAAACCTTACTAATTGGTTGTGTCGGGTGGTGGCGATATAACCCCAAAAAAACCTCCGTCATGGATGATATTGGTGGCGAAAGCCTACTAGGTGTGAAACCGACGTTTGTACTTACGCGCTCTAACCCCAAAAACAACCTCTAGCATGAGCACACGTGTACGTTGAACCTACACTGCCATCGTACGAAGGCCGTCCGTGCTCATCGGCGGAGCGGACTCTAATAGCCCGAAGCGGGTCGTGACGTGGGGATAAACCTGGACGCCAGAGCGAGTGCACATATCCCCGCCAACCCCCCCCCCTCCGCACCACTTACCTGAACGTCTGGAAGCGAAGGATAACGGCCGTCCCCACGGCGCCGGTGATGGTCCAGAGGCAGTCGCCGACGTTGGGTCTCGTGAGTAAATCGGCGAACTGGATGGTGCCGCTCGCGTTGGCGAGGTTAACGCGACAGACGCCGCCTAGAGCATCGCGGGACACTCTTTAGTTACAGAATTTCACTGAACGAATCGTAAAAAGGTGGAGGACATCAGAGTCGCCAAGAGATTTATTCAATCCGGCATCAGAGTTACCAAGAGATTTGTTGAAGCCGGCATCAGAGTCACCAAGATATTTGTTTAAGCTGCCATCAGTCGTCAATTGAGTTGTTGAAGCCAGTAGAATGTTTTTTTTACAAATTCGCCAGGAAACGTGGGGAGATGCATGAAGATGTTCCACAGGCGCAATTAGACGTGGCGAGCGTGAGGGCTGAGAACAAGGATGAGGGCTGGTTGGCTGAAATGGCGAGATATGACGGCTGTGATGTGCGATGAGAGGGTCCCAGTTTGGTTGAAGGAAAGTGTATAATGTAGTCTAAAGTAGTGTAGTGTATAGTAGTGTTGCGTATAGTAGTGTATAGCAGTGTAAAGTGTAATGTATAGTGGTGTAGTGTTTCGTGGTGTAGTGTATAGTAGTGTAGTGGATAGTGGTGTATAGTGTAGTGCATAGTAGTGTAGTGTACAGTGTGGTGTATAGTCTAGTGTATTATGCAGTGTATAGTGTAGTGTATAGTGTAGTGTATCGTGTAGTGTATAGTGTAGTGTATCGTGTAGTGTATAGTGTAGTGCATAGTATAGTGTATAGTATAGTAGTGTATAGTAGTATCGTGTATAGTAGTGTATAGTAGTGTAGTGTTTCGTGGTGTAGAGTATAGTAGTGTAGTGTATAGTGTAGTGTATAGTAGTGTAGTGTATAGAGTGTAGTGTATAGAGTGTAGTGTATAGTGTAGTGTATAGTGTAGTGTATAGTGTAGTGTATAGTGTAGTGTATAGTGTAGTGTATGGTGTAGTATATAGTGTAGTGTATAGTGTACTGTATAGTGTAGTGTATGGTGTAGTATATAGTGTAGTGTATAGTGTACTGTATAGTGTAGTGTATAGTGTAGTGTATAGTGTAGTGTATAGTGTAGTGTATAGTACAAGATGGTGGCGAGGCTGTTGTGTGGGGGCCGAGTGCTGGGGCACGAGAAAGAGGGAGGACCCAGCGATGGCGGTCACTGAGATGAGGATGCTGCGGTGGATGTTGGTGCGTGACAAACCAAAGGTTAAAGCGGTTGGGAAATGAAGAAGCAAGAGGAAAACTCGAGGCGGTGGAACTCACAGAGGAGACGAGAGAGATGAGAGAAGGGGGACGGGCTCTGGTTGTGGTTCGGTCGTGCGGTAGAGGCGACAGGAAAATTGCTTGTGTCAGAGGGTGGCGAGCGATGCAAGGGGATCGAGAGGAAGAAAGGTAGAAGAAGAGGTGGGGTAGGTGGGGGNCCGATGTGGTGGGTGCGATGTGGTGGTGCGATGAGGTGGGTGCGATGTGGTGGGTGCGATGTGGTGGGTACGATGTGGTGGTGCGATGTGGTGGTGCGATGTGGTGGGTGCGATGTGGTGGGTGCGATGTGGTGGTGCGATGTGGTGGTGCGATGTGGTGGGTGCGATGTGGTGGGTACGATGTGGTGGTGCGATGTGGTGGTGCGATGTGGTGGGTGCGATGTGGTGGGTGCGATGTGGTGGTGCGATGTGGTGGGGGCGATGTGGTGGGTGCGATGTGGTGGGTGCGATGTGGTGGTGCGATGTGGTGGTGCGATGTGGTGGGTGCGATGTGGTGGGTGCGATGTGGTGGGTGCGATGTGGTGGGTGCGATGAGGTGGGTGCGATGTGGTGGTACGATGTGGTGGGTGCGATGTGGTGGGGGCGATGTGGTGGGTGCGATGTGGTGGTGCGATGTGGTGGGTGCGATGTGGTGGTGCGATGTGGTGGGTGCGATGTGGTGGTGCGATGTGGTGGGTGCGATGTGGTGGGTGCGATGTGGTGGTGCGATGTGGTGGGTGCGATGTGGTGGTGCGATGTGGTGGTGCGATGTGGTGGGTGCGATGAGGTGGGTGCGATGTGGTGGTGCGATGTGGTGGGTGCGATGTGGTGGTGCGATGTGGTGGGTGCGATGTGGTGGGTGCGATGAGGTGGGTGCGATGTGGTGGGTGCGATGTGGTGGGTGCGATGTGGTGGTGCGATGTGGTGGTGCGATGTGGTGGGTGCGATGTGGTGGGTGCGATGTGGTGGGTGCGATGTGGTGGGGCGATGTGGTGGGTGCGATGTGGTGGGTGCGATGTGGTGGGGCGATGTGGTGGTGCGATGTGGTGGGTGCGATGTGGTGGGTGCGATGTGGTGGGTGCGATGTGGTGGGTGCGATGTGGTGGGTGCGATGTGGTGGGTGCGATGTGGTGGGTGCGATGTGGTGGGTGCGATGTGGTGGTGCGATGTGGTGGGTGCGATGTGGTGGGTGCGATGGGTGGGTGCGATTGGTGGTGCGATGTGGTGGTGCGATGTGGTGGGTGCGATGTGGTGGGTGCGATGTGGTGGGTGCGATGTGGTGGGTGCGATTTGGTGGTGCGATGTGGTGGGTGCGATGTGGTGGGTGCGATGTGGTGGGTGCGATGTGGTGGTGCGATGTGATCGTGGTAACCCAAGGAGCTTAAAGGTGGAAGGAGTATGTGGGTCTCTGTGGAAGTCCATGGGTCGGTGTGGGGTCCATGGTATCTGTACGAGTCTGTGGGTATTTGTGGGAGTCCGTAGGTATATGTATATATCTCTGGGTCTCATTGTAGGTCCGTGGTCTCTTTGGGTGTCTGTGGGTATCTGTACGAGTCTGTGGGTATCTGTGGAAGTCCATGGGTATCTGTACATCTCTGGGTCTCCGTGCGAGGGCTTAACGTGAGAAGCCGCTTGTCAATAAAATTCTCAAGCCAAGTGGACGAGTCACAGCGGGCGCTGCCTCTGCCTAACCCACAACTTCCGTTGTGCACACTCAGCCCATCCACCAGGGGGGGAGGGGCCGTAATGTCACAGTTGTTGTGACGTCATCGCACCGCGGTTACCAGGAAGCCAATCATATGTGGCGAGGTCACAATTGGGGAGGGGCGTTGCGAGGGTGTTGGTGGGGGTTGTAATGGCGTCGTGTATGTAAGTGGAATAATAATAGTAGTAGTTAGATGATGTTGTTGGCTGATGTTGTTACAAATGCTCAGCATTTAGTTACCTCTTAGGTTGCCGTAGCCGAGGACGTAGCCAAATGAATCATAGAATGCCACCCCGTAGAGGTAGAGCCCAAAGGCTGAGTCGCGTGTTCCACCTGGAACTGCTGATTCCCAAGTCCCAGGTTCAGCTCCCCGGCCACAAACTGAAGGTCGTTTGTCCGGACCCACCGGATCTTATTGCACAGTGCTCGTTGTTCATGACGATCCCACATTTGTCTGCATCCTTGGTGATCACGATTAACATGTTCGTAAAATCTGGTTGAGTCGCAAACAGGTACATGTTAGAGAACTTGCTGGTCGGTATGATGTTCATCTGGAACGGGTCCATGAATCCCTAGTGCCTGATACCCTCCCTGGCATATGTACATGACCCCTACGTTTACAGATGAGTTTATAGACAAAGTCTGGTTGCATATACAGGTATGCTGATGCGACCATAATTGGTCAACGTGTAGGTTGTTAAACTCCCACCGACACTGACACTGACATTGACGCTCTCGCTTGTAGGAGAGGTGATTATGACGCTGTCGTCTGTTGACTTGATGGACACAGGGAAGACCAGGTAAGAGGAGCCCCACGTCGGTACTGGCAAAAGCTGCTCTGTCACAAAATTGCAGTATAACAGCGATGCATGATCTCCACTGAACACGGCCACAGGTTGACTCGAGAGTACCCTGGTCCCAGTCAGAGAGATCCTTGAAACTGCACGACTGGTTCTCTTGTAGAGTGATGTTCAGTTCGTGGAGTACGTCACACCATTGAATGTAACATTGCTGCTCAAAATCATCTGCACCGTCACGTTGTTGTAGGGACTGACTATCGCGAATTCGTTCATTGACGAACCAGACACAGGAGCGACTACGTAATATTCTGTTCCCAGCTCCTGCTCAGGGATCATCATGAATCCATCGGTAGTTGTAATTCGTTTGGACATGCCCCACACTGAGATGTCACTGTCAGAATAAATGGACACGACCTTGTTGGTACGATGCCGTTCTCTGTGATCTCTGCCGTTACCGGGATGGATACATTGCCGACGGAGAAAGGAGGCAGGAGGACGGAGCTCGAGAAGTTCTCCGCGGGACCGAGACGGTGACCTGAGCGCTGCTGTCGAAGCTGACGAAGTCCACCACAAGCGCGTCGACTCCCGACACGGAGTTCTGCATAAATGCGCCGAAGAACTGACGTCCCACACTGCTGCCGGCTCCATTCCCTGCAAACAGTGACAACAACATCAGGGCAAGAAAGAAAGGTTAACTTTTGAGAATAAGGCCACGAGATGAACGGTAAAGATCACCCTTCATGGTGGTCGTTAAGCAGGAGAGGAAGAAAAAAACTCTTGAAGTGACATAAAAAGCGTCGTTCGTTTTTAGCGGGGTTTTGTTTTTCAATTTAGGCGTTGTCAACGTTTGACGCATAAAGCGAACACCTCGCCACGGTGGCCGCTTCGCTGAGCCGCTATGATTTGCGATTAAGAATGAGGCCACGAGGGCGACCGATAAGAACAAAAAACAATTGCTCACTTTACCCGGCAACAAGCGGGGATTAGAAAAAAAACGCGTCAAGTGCAAAAACACTTTCAGTGCAAATGAGCGCTTAAAGTGTGCGTGGTTAATGAAGAGTTCACTCCTTGCAAAAGGTATCACACCTATCGGGTATTTGGAGATCTTATCACACCTTTTGTTTTGCTATTGCCAGAGAAAAGTATAAAAACGTAATCTTATTTTTCCGCAGCTTTGATACTGGATGAAGGAAAAGTTCCCATAGGTAGAGGACGTCGTGTTACACTCACGCCCCGTCCACGGGTAAGCCTGCGCCGGCTACAGCAGCTCACCGCGCGACAGAGAGAGACACGCAGACTCCAAATATACATAGCGGCAGGCATCGTCAGGGTCAAGATCGAACGCACGACCTCCTGCACACCAGGCGAGCAAGTTAACATCTCACCATGGGGACAGAGAGAGACACGCAGACTCCAAATATACAGTGGCAGGCATCGACAGGGTCGGGATCGAACCCACGACCTCATGTATACTAGGCGAGGTAGTTAACATCTCCTATCCACTGTGATGATGATGATGATGAAAAAAAGAGATACAGACTCCAAATATACAGCGGTAGGCATGTTCAATGTCGGGATCGGACCCCTGAAACCTCCTGTATACCAGGCAAGGTAGTTAACATCTAACCACAGGGACAGTGAGAGACCGCAGACTCCAAATCTACAGCGGCAGACATCGACAGGGTCGGGATCGAACCCACGACCTCCTGTATACTAGGCGAGGTAGGTAACATCTCCTAGCCACCGTGATGATGATGAAAGAAAGAGACACAGACTCCAAATATACAGCGGTAGGCATGTTCAAGGTCGGGATCAGACCCCTGAAACCTCCTGTATACCAGGCAAGGTAGTTGACATCTAACCACAGGGACAGAGAGAGGCACGCAGATTCCAAATTTACAGCGGCAGGCATCGTCAGGATCGGGATCGAACCCACGACCTCCGTGCACACCAGGCGAGGTAGTTAACAACTCACCCCTTTAAACAAACACAAAACAGGTAAACACACTCGTTCCACGGTTCAAGCCTGCGCCGGCTACAGCAGCAGCAGCATCGTCAGAATCAGCAAGGCAGAGCCACCCCGTGCCAGTTTCCCAGCGACCGAATCGCGTCCAATGCGGAAAGAGCGCAAGCGGCGGTGGAATTCCACAGGCGCCACGCGGTAGGCAGTGGCCACCTCGTGACCACCACGTGACCACCACGTGTCTACCACTTGACCACCACCACGTGACCACCACGTAGCCACGTCGTGACCACCACTCTGTGACCACCACGTGACCACCACGTGGCTACCACTTGACCACCACCTCGTGACCACCACGTGGCCACCTCGTGACCACCACGTGACCACCACGTGTCTACCACTTGACCACCACCACGTGACCACCACGTGGCCACGTCGTGACCACCACTCTGTGACCACCACGTGATCACCACGTGGCTACCACTTGACCACCACCACGTGACCACCACGTGACCACCAGGTGGCACGTCGTGACCAACACTCTGTGACCACCACGTGACCACCACGTGGCCACGCCGTGACCACCACCTCGTGACCACCACGTGACCACCAGGTGGCCACGTCGTGACCAACACTCTGTGACCACCACGTGACCACCACGTGACCACCACGTGACTACCACTTGACCATCACCACGTGACCACCACGTGACCACTCTGTGACCACCACGTGGACCGCCGCGCACCATGCCTCGAGCTCGATGCGGGTTAGGAGGAGGAGGAAGAAGAGGCGGAAGACGGGGGGGGGGGAAGTAGGAAGGGGGTAAAACCGCGTTAGCTTTGATGCGCCGGGAGCGCTTTGCAAGCAAATATCGTCCACGGTGTGGGGTGGTTTTTTTATTTGTCGAGTAAGGTTTTAGTGCCATGTAAAACAGGACGCGGCCAATTCGTTACGAGTACAGCACTAGTGTGTAGTGTAGTATAGATAGTGTAGTGTATAGTGTAGTATCAATTGTGTAGTGTATAGTGCAGTGTTTAGTGTAGTGTGTAGTGTAGCGTATAGTAGCGTATAGTAGCGTATAGTAGTGTATAGTGTAGTGTATAGTGCAGTGTGTAGTGTAGTGTAGCGTATAGTAGCGTATAGTGCTGTATATTGTGTAGTGTATAGTGCAGTGTATAGTGTAGTGTATGGTATAGTGTATAGTGTAGTGTATAGTGCAGTGTATAGTATAGTGTAGTGTATAGTGTGTGTTTAGTGTAGTATATAGTGTAGCGTATAGTGCAGTGTATAGTGTAGTATATAGTGTAGTATGTAGTGTATAGTGTAGTATATAGTGTGTTGAAGAGCAAATCCATAAACGTGACGTTAAACCCGCCACCACCCGACACAACCAATCAGTAAGGTTTAGTGTCATGTAAACAGAACATACTAATTCGTTACTAGATCAACACTAGTGTGCAGTGTATTGTGTAGTGTATATAGTGTATGGTGTAGTGTATAGTGTAGTGTATAGTGCAGTGTATAGTGTAGTGTACGTATAGTAGTGTTTAGTAGTGTATAGTGTAGTGTATAGTGTAGGGTATAGCGTAGGGTATAGTGCAGTGATTAGTGTAGTATACTAGTACAGCACTAGTGTATAGTGTAGTGTATAGTGCAGTGTATAGTGTAGTGTATCGTGTAGTATACTCGTACAGCATTAACCGCTGTGTCGGACAGCAAATCCACAACGTTTACAATCTGAGTTCGAAGTTTCGCCAGTAATTACAACCAGCTTCATCAGGCGACAGCTGTCGCGTGGTGGCGAGTTTCATGGCACATTTATAGTTACGCGATCTAACTCAAAATGCGCTAAGCGAAAAATGCTATTTCAGTTCAGTCTCATCATGGATCTCTCTGTTTGTATGAGTTCTGGGTCTTTAGGGGTCTGTATGGGTCTCTGAGTGTGGATATCTATGGGTCTCTGTGGGTCATTATGTATATCTGTGGGTCTGTATGGGTCTCTATAAGTATGGGTCTCTGGTCTCTATGGGTTTGTATGGCTCTCTGTAGGTCTCTGTTAGTCTGTATGGGTCTCTGTGGGGCTGTATGGGTCTCTGTATAGATCTCTATGGGTCTGTATGGGTCTCTGTGGGGCTGTATGGGTCTCTGTGGGTATGTATGGGTCTCTGTATGAGTCTCTATTGGTCTATATGGGTCTCTGTGGGTCTGTATGGGTCTCTGTGGGTCTGTATGGGTCTCTTTATGGGTCTCTGGGTCTGTATGGGTCTAAATGGGTCTCGGTATAGGTTACTATGGATCTTTATGGGTCTCTGTTGGGCTGTATGGGTCTCTGTGGTCTGTATGGGTCTCTGTATGGGTCTCTATATGTCTGTATGGGTGTCTGTGGGGTTGTATGGGTCTCTGTATAGGTTATTATGGGTCTGTATGGGTCTCTATGGGTCTGTATGGGTCTGTATGGGTCTGCATTAACCACGCTGTCATAATATTTGGCTTAGGCTCCAAATGTCCACGCGATAAGCCACTCACGTTGGGGCCACTGTTGTTTGACATCGTTTGCCATCGGCAGGGTCGTGTTTTTTCCGCAATATTTGCTGTCTTTTCTTGGATTTTCTGTTTGCACTTAGTCACATTCACTTTAAGATGTTTCTTGTTCTTGTTCATGTTTTGTTTTTTCTTTGTTGCGGTTGCACCCGATTCAAGTGCCGAATGGCTCACAGGGCTCTACCTAATAAATAAACTTGAACTTGAACTTATCTGATTTAAAAACAAAAACAGCTTTAATGGTGGGGGCCAGACAATGTCGAAAACAAAAAACTGGTTTAGTCTTTGTCGTTTTTTGAACTATGCATGGCACGTGCGTTTGCAAAACAAAAGAAACGAGAGACCACTTTAACTGATCGCGATCCGTCAACGCGGTCCTCTCGTTCCGACATGCAAATCGACTCTCGTTTTTTGTTAATCTTTTCTTTTCTTCCGCGAAGTTCAAATAGTACCGTGGGGGCTCCCTTTGGCTCGTGAGAGACAGGTCACATCGGCAAAGGGCTTCATCTGTTGGGTGTTCGAACACTTGAACACGCCTCGTGTAAGCCAATCAGTTTCAAAGTCAATGCATATAATGAGTCTCTATGAGTATGTCTGTGCGTCTGTATGGGTCTCTGTGGTCTATGTTGGTCTGTATGGTCTTATGAGTATGGGTCTCTATGAGCATTGGCCTATGGGTCGTTGGGGACTTGCATGGGTCTCTATGAGTATGGGTCTCTGTGGATCTATGGATGTGTATGGGTCTCTGAGTATGGGTCTCTATGGGTCTGTATGGTTCTCTGTAGGTCTCTGTGATTTTGTATGGGTCTCTGAGTATGGATCTCTGGGTCTGTATGGGTTTCTGTATGGGTCTCTGTATGGGTCTCTGTGGGGCTGTATGGGTCTCTGAGTATCGGTTTCTGTGGGTCTTTATGGGTCTCTGAGTATGGGTCTCTGGGTGTGTATGGGTCTCTGTATGGGTCTCTATGGGTCTCTGTAATGGTCTCTGTGGGTCTGTATGGGTCTCTGTGGGGCTGTATGGGTCTGTATGGGTCTCTGTATGAGTCTCTATGAGTATGGGTCTCTGTGGGTCTACATGGATCTATGTGGGTCTGTATGGGTCTCTATGAGTATTGGTCTCTATGTTTGTATTGGTCTCTGGGTCTTTGGGGGTCAGTATGGGTATCTATGAGTATGGATCTCTGTGGATCTGTGTGGTTCTCTGAGTGTGGGTCTCTATGGATCTCTGTATGGGGTTCTATGAGTATGGGTCTCTATGGATCTCTATATGGGTCTCTATGGGTCTCTGAGTGTGGGTCTCTATCGGTCTCTGTATGGGTCTCTATGGGTCTCTGAGGGGTCTGTGTGGGTCTCTGTGACGTCTGTATGGGTCTCTGTGGGTCTGTATGGGTCTTTATGTGTCTCTGAGGGGTCTGTATGGGTCTCTGTGGGTCTGTATGGGTCTTTATGGGTCTCTGTGGGGTCTGTATGTGCCTCTGTATGAGTCTCTATGAATATGGGTCTCTATGAGTATGGGTCTCTGTACGTCTATATGAATCTCTGTGGGTCTGTATGGATCTGTATGGGTCTCTATGAGAATTGGTCTCTATGTTTGTATGGGTCTCTGGGTCTTTGGGGGTCAGTATGGGTCTCTATGAGTATGGGTCTCTGTGGGTCTGTGTGGTTCTATGAGTGTGGGTCTCTATAGGTCTCTGTATGGGTTTCTGTGGGTCTGTATGGGTCTCTATGGGTCTGTGTATGGCTCTCTGTGGGTCTGTGTGGTTCTCTGAGTGTGGGTCTCTGTAGGGGTCTCTATGGATCTGCATTAACCACGCTGTCACAATATTTGGCTGAGGCTCTAAACGTCCACGCGATAAGCCATTCACGTTGGGGCTGCTATCGTTTGACACCGGCAAAGTCGCTTATCTGATTATAAAAACTTTTTTTTAAACAAAAACAGCTTTAGTGGTAAGAGGCCTGAGAAAGTGCTACAAGTTAGAGATGTCGAAAACCAAAAAAACAGGTTTAGTCTTCTTTTGAACTATGCATGGCACGTGGGTTTGCCCAAAATAAAAATAGTAGTCGATTTGCATGACGGAACTTGGACCGCTTTAACTTCTCTATAATCGCTTCTCTTCTTCTCGAAGTTCAAATAGTATCGTGGGGGGAGGGGGGGTGCTCCCTTTTGCTCGTGAAAGACAGGTCGGGTCGGCAAAATGCTTAATCTGTTGGGTATTCGAACACCTGAACACGCCTGGTCTAAGCCAATCAGTTTCAAAGGCAATGCGTGTAACATTATTATTGATAATATTATCAGAGCGATGTTTTGTTAGCATGATCACCACGAATACTGTGTGTGTGTGTGGTTAATATAGAGACGTGATTCCTTCCAAAGTGATTCGTGAACACGCCTGTTTTAATTCTTAGGTTTTTTCGGTAAAGTCACGTAGGTAAAACATTTAAATTAATAAAAGTAACAGATAGGTGGAATTCCTCCCGTAGAGGTGATTAATTCTAGATTTGGGGAGGAATTCCACCTATGTTACTTTTATTAATTTTAATTTTTACCTACGTAGACTTTACCGAAAAAAACCTAAGAATATGAATCATTGCAGTCGCGAAAGCTTCAAATCTAGAACGCCTGTTCTAAGCCAATCAGTTTCAAAGGCAATGCGTGTAACATTATTATTGATAATATTATCAGAGCAATGTTTTGTTAGCATGATCACGACGAATACTGTGTGTGTGGTGAATGTAGAGACGTGATTCATTGCAAAGTGATTCGTGAACACGCCTGTTCTAAGCCACTCAGTTTCAAAGGCACGACCCCTGCTGTATTATGGACAGAAAGCGAACAAACACCACCTATCATAATCATAATCAGTAGTAGCATTTTAATTTTCGTGGCTCCTGATACTCGCCCGAAAACAAGGTACCCCATGATGTAGCTGCCTCTCACCCCAAACTATAAGTGTGTACAATGTGTGTGCACCTGTGTGTGTGCACATGTGTGTACCTGTGTGTGCGTGTTCCTGTGTGTGTCTGTGTGTGTGTACCTGTGTGTGTACCTGTGTGTACCTGTGTGTACCTGTGTGTGTGTGTGTACCTGTGTGTGCCTGTGTGTGTGTACCTGTGTGTCTGTACCAGTGTGTGTGTACCTGTGTGTTTGTGTACCTGTGTTTGTGTGTACCTGTCTGTGTACCTGTGTGTGTCTGTTCTTGTGTGTGTGTCTGTGTGTGTGTGTATGTCTGCCCAGGACCGGTACAGATAATCGTCACTGGCGTTGGCCGTGAGCGGAAATCGAAGCCGGGTCGCCAGGTTCATAGCGCAGCGTAGCGCTGACCACTACACGACCGCTCCCCACACTATACACTACACGCACTCTGCTATACACTACACTACACACTTCACACACTACACACATCCACAGATTCCCATAGAGACCCAGACTCATAGACCCACAGAGGCACATAAAGCCCCAGAGACTCATAGACCCACAGAACCCACAGAGAATCATAGAGAATATTGAACCACAGAGACCCACAGAGACTCATAGACCCACAGAACCCACAGAGACCCACAGAGACTCATAGAACCACAGAACCCACAGAGACTCATAGACCCACACAGACCCACAGAGACCCACAGAGATCAATTGAACCACAGAGAACCATAGAGACTCATGGAACCACAGAGACCCACAGAGACCCATAGAGAATAATTGAACCACAGAGACCCACAGAGAATAATTTAACCACAGAGACCCATAGTGACTCATATAACCACAGAGACCCACAGACAATATTTGAACCACAGAGACCCGTAGAGACTCATATAACCACAGAGACCCACAGAGAATAAATTAACCACAAATACCCATAGAGACTCATAGCACCACAGAGACCCACAGAAACCCACAGAAACCCACAGAGACCCACAGAGACCCACACAGAGACTCATCCGATCGATCCAAGAGGTCGGCCACTGAAACTCACCGATTTGCAGCGCCAACACCGCCACCACCACCACCACCACCAGAGTCATTGTTCCTTTCGCTCTAAATTTGAATTGTCATCGATCTTCTTCTGAAACAAAACCAATTTTTGTATGTATATGTGTGTGTATATGTGTGTGTTGTATTATCTAATTATTTTGTGTTTGTGTGGTTTAAAGCTGATGTGTTGTGGTTTATCCCCTTGCTCCTTGCTTCTAGAGCAGAGCGCAAGAATTTCACTCTACGAGACCTTCGTCAGCCGCAGGAGCTGCCGTTGGGGGTGTTCGTGCGAGGGATCATGATGTGTGTCGATTTATAGACTGACACACAGACACAGACAAAGATCCCCGTGAAGCCTCTAACATACTGTAGGGTCAAGTGCTATTAGTAGCGAGTAGCAGCACTGTGGCACACGAGGGGGTGGGTGGCCAGCACCACGCCCAGTCGCCTTTGTCTCCCCAGTGTTTACACATCGCATCAGGTACTCATTTGAGGCTGAGTCGACCTAGGGGAGGCCCGGGATGGGTTCAGATAATCGTCACCGGTGTTGGCCGTGAGCGGGAATCGTAGCGCTAACCACTACTACCGCTCCCCATATGCACACACAGACACACACACAGACACACACACAGACCCACACACACAGACACACACAGACACACACAACAACCGCCATTCGCCACTAAGTGGCGGTGACCTCACAACGACGATTGTGCCAGTCTAGGTGCACCGTGAGGCCACGTGAAGTGTCGAACGCCCGCTGGCAGGAGGTCACGGGACAGACCCAGGTGCCACGAGTCGACTGACTGAGATGACTGGCTAATGCATCACCTGTGCCCCCCACTGTGCCAACTTGCTGTGCTTTAGTCACCCGGCGCTCCGCTCGTTGTTGTGAGTGTCGCTCCTCCGCCCTCCGTTGTTGTTGGAGGGCGACTGCCTCCAACTGCCCAGCAGCGTCTTTCACGAGCCTCCTCCACAGAGGCCGATCTTGACACCGCTGGTACCAGTCATCGGCAAGTCCACTCAGCTCCACATCCTCTCGTACCACATCACTCCATCTCTTCTCTAGCCCGTACCGCGCACATTTAGCATGCGGGCTACATGACCCAGCTAACGCAGCCTTGCCTGTTGGAGGAGCTCACCGATGGGATTTTGCCCAGGTCTTTCAAGGATTTGTGAGCTCCTCACACAATACAGCCTGGTTAAACTCAGGATGGATCGTAGGCAGGCCAGCCTAAATGTTTCCAATCGGCAAAGATGCTCCATTAGGGGGGTCCACGTTTCGTAAGCGTAGAGAAGGGAGGGAATGACTGTGGCCGAGAAGACGCGAAGCTTCGTGCGGAGCGACAAACCAGGCAGCTTCCCCACAGCATTACGCAACCGATGAAAAGATAATGCTGCTCGACTGATTCTGAGTGAGACCTCTGCTGTCAAACCGGAGCGGGTCATGAGCACAATGCCCAGGTATGGGAAACTCTCCACTCTCTCTACAACTGCCCCATCACCGATTGGGAGTTGTGGAGGCGGAGTGCCCGATGGTACAAAATACCCAGGCAGGTGCTTAGATTTGGTGGGCTGATGGTAAGGCCCCATCTCTTAGTGGCACACTCCAGTTTCAGCAGCAGCGCCTCCAACTTCTCCTCTGAGTGAGCGGCAATTACCAGATCATCGGCATACATAACATGGTTGGGCAATTCGGGAGCCATCCTTGACCGCACCCGGACATCGATCAGCCTCCCATTGCATCTGTACCAAGTGGAAATTCCTCCGGTACAGCTATTGAAGGCTTCACGAACTTCGTGGTCGAAATAGACGTTAAATAATGTGGGAGCCAGAGTGTGATGCCACAGCGGCGAAGCCGCTCTGCCGGCGCCGCACCCGCGATGCCCACACCACGGAGCGGCCTGGCCGACGCTGCTCTTCCCTCACCACCCCCACATGAACACATGCAGTCACCTGGCCCACAGGTTTTCACCCAGGAGCCCTCCTCGTGGGGGACATTCTCCACGGTTTTTCCTGAGGCCAGGGAATTGACCGAGGCTTCCCCAGGTTAAATTGCGCTGCGGCGCCGTGAATTTACGTGGAATTACATGGTCACGACGAGGCTACTCAGCCCCCGCGGTTAAGACGCACACAACACAGACGGGTTAGCAGGCAGGTAGGGGCAGAGCCACGAACGGCAGGAAACCAGGGTGAGCGTCTGATTGGCAGGACAAATGTGCTTGTGCACGGCTGCCAACGCAGCGGCCCAGCGGCAATCCCTTTGATTTGGAAATCGGGATGCGGACGGCGCTGAGAGCACCGATGCAAGAGATAAGGCTCGGCGGAGGAGCCAGAGCAATCTGATTGGTCGGGAAGGCCATCGGGTCAGCGCCAGGTTTTCTTTGATGTAAAGAACAATAAAAAGCGAGGGAAGGTAGACATAGAGTTAGTTCGTGTCCAGCACAAGTCAGCGATCGGTCGGCCCTCCAGCCACTCGAACGTCCGTGTGACGAGTCGCAGTGCAGCGACGAGCTCCGTACGAATTGAACTGTGAGTACGAGAGAGAGAGAGGTAGAGAACGGCGGGAAATATCGGGTTTAGACCATCGTGAACCGGTTAGTAACCCCACCAATTTCGGCTTCGGGCTCCAGGATATTTAGTATTAGGCACGCCGGGAATAAATCGTTAGTGATCTCAAATTCATTTCATTTATTTCATGTATTAGGTACTAGCGGAAGTACCCGGCGTTACCCGGGTGAAAATATATATTTCTTAAAAACCTTACATATATATATACACAGATACTAAGGTATTGTCAAAGCCCGGTGGGCCGTTTGTCCATTTCTCCGCCAACAAAATTATAAGAGGCTTGCAAAGTCCAAAAAGTTGTAGAAAGTGTGGGTAAATAGTTGATGTAAAAGGTTTCCGAAAATTGTGGACCCACCCCCTCGAAAAATATCTTTAACCCGCGTCAGTATATATGCCTACACACCTTACATACAACAGAGGAAGTAGTATCTATTGACTCTGTAGTATCTACTGACTGTACCGTAGTATCTACTGAGCCAGTAGTAGCTACTGACTGTGTAGTAGTATTTAGTGACTGTAATAACTACTGACCATAGTAGTATTTACTGGGCCTACAGTAGTATCTACCGACTCTATAGTAGTAACGACTAACTGTATAGTATCTGCTGACTCTATAGTAGTATCCACTGACTATAGTAGTAAGTACTAACTCTATAGCAGTATCTACTCACTCTATAATAGTATCTACTGACTCTAGTAGCTACTCACCGTGTACTGACTGTATAGTAGTATATACTGACTGTAGCAGTATTGACTGACTGTAGTGGTATATACTGACTGTTTTAGTATCTACTAACTCTATATAGCAGTATCTACCAACTCGATAGCAGTATCTACTATCACTACAGCAGTGTTGGTACCTGCTATGATTACAGCAGTGCATACTGCTGTGTTGGTACATGCTATGATTACAGCAGTGCATACTGCTGTGGTGGTACCTGCTATGATAACAGCAGTGCATACTGACTGATGGTACCTGCTATGATGACAGAAGTGCATACTGACTGTGGTGGTACCTGCTATCACTACAGCAATGCATACTGTGTTGGTACCTATGATGACAGCAGTAGATACCGAGTGTGGTGGTACCTGCTGTGATGACAGCAGTACATACCGAGTGTGGTAGTACATATATTACATACACAAATAGTTTAATGTACGTAAAAAGTATTTGTGTATGAATATAACGTGTTTAGGAGAATAAAAACTGTAATACTGATTCCAAAGAACACAGGATGAGATGTTACTATCCTTTGTGCAAGCACTTCCAAGAGTTCATGAACAGTGAGCCTGGTGAAATTTGGGGAGCGCATCGTCAGTAGTGAACCTTTGGTTCCTAGGGTGTTTCGGCCTTTCACACTATACACCCTCCCCAAAGGCGGCCAGCGACAGGGTGATCAATCCTACGCTTGCGTCCCATTCCCAATTAGTCATAGGAGTTGCCTTGTTGTTGATAGCCAACATCCCATGTAAGCAATGGAACTGTGAACCCAAATGATGGACCACATAATAAGCCAGTGTGGTCTCCGTCTCTTCAATGTAGGAATAACAGGATTGCATAAGCTCTCTCCTGAAGCCCTTTCGTTGCCAGCAGACCTGAACATTGACATTTAGCTCTCCAAAGTGCCATACGCAAGAAGACAAACAGAAACATGTATTTAATTGTAGTTAACATTTATTTAGTGCCTTTTTATACAGCTCTTGACTCAGGTGCAACCGCAACAAACAAAAACATGAACAAAGAAGATCTTAAAGTGACGACGCGCGACAGAAACATCCAGGAAAAAACTGCAGAATCTTCCTGAAAAAACACCGTATATCAACGCTGTACACAAAAATCCCAGTGGGATGCAAGTCTAACAATAACAAACATTAAACAATTTAGATTAAAGTTATCAGGCTAACTCTGTACTACTACATAACATGTACATGCCTTGGTCTTTTATCGAATCCAATGAGCCATAAGTATATGGTCAATGGTAGAAACACATGTATTTATTTGTACTATAGTAAGGCACTACAAAAAACACAGACTATATAACTTGTAATAGGAAAAAGGGGGAAATGGGGAAAAGGGAAGTATGGCAAGTAAGATCCGAGGCGAAAAACAACAGCGCACGGGCGGTGCCGCAAACAACCGCTGGCTGCAAGATCGCCGACGGGTAAAACTGCCACTTTTTGCTGACCAACACCCCCTATGAAAAAGCTTCTTTGTAAACAATATTTCTGGTCCTGCCTGCTGGTGCAAAGTAATTTAAGTAATTTTAATTGCCTACACGAGAGCATCCAACGTAAAGTTGGCCATGAGAAAAGCACTGATTTGCCAAATTCAGTCCCACCACTTTTAAAGATTGTCCTTGCGCCTTGTTAATGGACATGGCAAAGCTAAGCTGGATGGGTAATTGAAGCCTCTTAAATTCAAAGACTGTGTCATTTGGGATTATAGGTTATTTGGGATTATAGGTTAATGGACATGGCAAAGCTAAGCTGATTGGGGAATTGAAGCCTCTTAAATTCAAAGACTGTGTCATTTGGGATTATAGGTTATTTGGGATTATAGGTTAATGGACATGGCAAAGCTAAGCTGGATGGGTAATTGAAGCCTCTTAAATTCAAAGACTGTGTCATTTGGGATTATAAGTTATTTGGGATTATAGGTTAATGGACATGGCAAAGCTAAGCTGATTGGGGAATTGAAGCCTCTTAAATTCAAAGACTGTGTCATTTGGGATTATAGGTTATTTGGGATTATAGGTTAATGGACATGGCAAAGCTAAGCTGATTGGGGAATTGAAGCCTCTTAAATTCAAAGACTGTGTCATTTGGGATTATAGGTATGCGAAAGACGTCCTCGCCTTTAGAATGGCCTGTAATGATTGTAGCTTTGATAACATTTGAATGTAAATCTTTCACAATTAACTTTGTGCCATTGCATAGTTTAGGTGGGTCCAAGTTTATCAATAGCAAGACAGGTGCCCCAATTTTTAGTCGCAAGTTGTGTGGTGGAACACCCGGGAGCTGCAAAGAATTCAAGAATTCAACCGGATAGTTAACAATTTGATCATGGTCCAACACTGTGTCAATAGATTTGTAGGACTTGCTCTCTCCAGATAATTTCTGCAACAGCATAGAATTTATTCTGTGAACGGCATCATTTTTAAATCCTTTATATTAAGTTCACTTGCTTGCTTGCTTGCGTGCTTACGACCGTGCAAATCTTTCGGTCGTTTTTAACCCACTTCCCGTGATCCAATCGAGCTGACATTTTGCACACAGACTCGTTGTGCGTGACAATTTATTTTCTTGAAAAATTTTTCCCCAAAATTTTCCATTTTTTTTCATATTTTATTTAAAATACCAATGTGATAAAAATGAAACTCTTACTCAAGAAAACAGAAATGAATAATAAAATAAAACCGATGGCACGCATATAAAGGATTTATAGTGAAAAACTTTGTTTTTACGAGTTAATTTTTTGGAGCCAAAATGGCCCTCTCCTCTAGCCAGACAGCATCTTGAAAGTGTTGTTGAATGTTTGGGTACATTTTTTTCTCCAGTTCCTCTTCTGAAGTGGAAAGGATGCCTTTAGACATGGTGATAAGTCCATCTGTGCCGTCAGCAAGAATTCTGCCACTTCCAATATCAAGAAGAGCTTCAGCAAAGTGTCCTGCCTCTTGGTCTCCATGGAGATATACACGCATGTTTGTAGTTAGTCTCAGTTTCAATAGGTGGCTCCAGAGGAATGAAGACTTGATGCAGGCATTTAACTCATCAGCTTTGGTTCCTCGAAGTACCACAGGTAAGGTTTGTCGGAAGTCACCAGCCATGAGAAAAGTTACACCACCCATAATCCTGGAATTGTTGCGGAGGTCCTGCAAAGTTGTGTTGACAGCCTCAAATGCTCCCTTGTGGGACATGGTGCATTAATCCCACACTATTAATTCACAATTAACCAGGACTTGAGCAAGGGCAGTCCCTTTTGAAATATTGCAAACAGGGTTTTCTTGTCGGGATACATCTATTGGAAGCTTGAATGTGAAATGGGCAGTTCTTACTCTAGTAAGCAGAGTTGCCGCAATCCCTGATGATGCCACAGCCAGAGCAATTTTCTCCTTTTGGCGAACTTTAACCAGGAGCAGGTTGAGGACAAAGGTTTTCCCAGTACCGCCAGGTGCATCAAGGAAAATAAATGAACCCGTAAAAACAAAGTTTTCACTATAAATCTTTTATATGCGTGGCGGCTAGAGTCCTCTCGTCATCTGGCTTGAGATGGCTGCCACCTATGGGTCAGATGATTGTCTGCCACCATTAAGCAATTGGTAAATAAATATTTTTAAAAAATTCTCTAAACAGTGTAAAATTTAGGAAAACATTTTCACGAAAGTTAATTGTCACGCACAACGAGTCTGTGTGCAAAATGTCAGCTCGATTGGATCACGGGAAGTGGGTTAAAAAACGACCGAAAGATTTGCACGGTCGTAAGCAAGCAAGCAAGCAAGCACGCAAGCATGCAAGCAAGAAAGCAAGTGAACTTAATATAAAGGATTTAAAAAATGCCTCCATTTTTAAACTCAATGTCTTCCAAGATGTTTGTGTAGGCTTCTCTTTGTGCATCCATCAGCTTTGGTTCATTTTCCTCAATAAATTTGAAAAGCTCTAAACCATCATAGGATGTTTCACGTAGGATCTCTTGTGCAAGGCCATGCATGTTTTCCCTGGAGGATTGAAGTTTATTCTCCAGGAGGATGAGGGTCTGGATAAAGATGTCATTATTAAAGTGCACATCGATGTTTGGATTTTCTCGTTGAGTTTTGTGGAGGATGTCCTCACTCATGACCTCTTTGTATTTTCCACAAAGTCCTGTGGGGTTTGAAGGGCTGCAGACTTGAATAATAATGCAAAAGAGCATTCTGAGTTGAGAAGAAGACTGACTAACAGAAGCCTGTGTCATAGCTTTGTCAAGATGCTGGTCATCCTCAAGTATTCCACGAAGACTGCAAGCGTCCCTGTATGTTTCGCACACAACCCCTTGCACAGTTTTTAGGTCTTGGAAAGATTTGGGCCCTTTGACAACATGGAAAAGCATTCTCAGAAAGTAGCACTCCTGATAGTTGGGATGAACCGTTTAGACTCTTCCCAAAGCATCAGATGCGCCGTCACCAGCACGCCGCTTCCATTTTTTTTGCGCAGTCCACGTCTAGTAGGAGGGAACCTCATGGTAAAGCAGGTTAGCAGCAAATGGATCACTTTGGCACAAACCAAAAAACGCCATGAGGGTTGTATCGCATGGAGCCAGGGCTTGTTGTTGGGCATTTCTTTCACTGAAGTAGATGCGTTGACCATTTTCTAGGGGGACTTGCCAGTGATCAAAATTTTAATCGTAAATATTTGAAAAAAAACTTTACCAAAAAGTACACATTCGTTAGTCCCTGGGTAGTAAGTGTTACTTTCTATGCGCTGACATCTCAAAAGTTACAAATGGGCGAAAATTCCCCTCAAACTTAGTTTTTGTGACACGGACAGTGATCAAAATTTTAATCGTAAATATTTAAAAAAATTCCAAAAAGTACACATTTGTTAGTCCTTGGGTAGTAAGTGCTACTTTCTATATGCTGACATCTCAAAAGTTACAAATGGGCTAAAATTCCCCTCAAACTTAGTTTTGTGACACGGACAGTGATCAAATTTTAATCGTAAATATAATTAATTTTTTGCCAAAAAGTACACATTTGTTAGTCCCTGGGTAGTAAGTGCTACTTTCTATGCGCTGACATCTCAAAAGTTACCAATGGGCGAAAATTCCCCTCAAACTTAGTTTTTGTGACACGGACAGTGATAAAAAAATTTATCGTAAATATTATTATTATTTTACCAAAACGTACACATTTGTTAGTCCCTGGGTAGTAAGTGCTACTTTCTATGCGCTGACATCTCAAAAGTTACAAATGGGCGAAAATTCCCCTCAAACTTAGTTTTTGTGACACGGACAGTGATAAAAATTTTAATCGTAAATATTTTTTAAAAATTCCAAAAAGTACACATTTGTTAGTCCCTGGGTAGTAAGTGCTACTTTCTATGCGCTGACATCTCAAAAGTTACAAATGGGCGAAAATTCCCCTCAAACTTAGTTTTTGTGACACGGACAGTGATCAAAATTTTAATTGTAAATATAAAAAAGAAATTTGCCAAAAAGTACACATTTGTTAGTCCCTGGGTAGTAAGTGTTATTTTTTATACGCTTACATCTCAAAAGTTACAAATGGGCGAAAATTCCCCTCAAACTTAGTTTTTGTGACACGGACAGTGATCAAAATTGTCATCGTAAATATAATTTTTTTTACCAAAAAGTACACATTTGTTAGTCCCTGGGTAGTAAGTGTTATTTTTTATACGCTGACATCTCACAAGTTACAAATGGGCGAAAATTCCCCTCAAACTTAGTTTTTGTGACATGGACAGTGATCAAAATTTTAATCGTAAATATTTTTTAAAAATTCCAAAAAGTACACATTTGTTAGTCCCTGGGTAGTAAGTGCTACTTTCTATGCGCTGACATCTCAAAAGTTACAAATGGGCGAAAATTCCCCTCAAACTTAGTTTTTGTGACACGGACAGTGATCAAAATTTTAATCGTAAATATAAAAAAAAATTTGCCAAAAAGTACACATTTGTTAGTCCCTGGGTAGTAAGTGTTATTTTTTATACGCTTACATCTCAAAAGTTACAAATGGGCGAAAATTCCCCTCAAACTTAGTTTTTGTGACACGGACAGTGATCAAAATTGTCATCGTAAATATAATTTTTTTTACCAAAAAGTACACATTTGTTAGTCCCTGGGTAGTAAGTGTTATTTTTTATACGCTGACATCTCAAAAGTTACAAATGGGCGAAAATCCCCTCAAACTTAGTTTTTGTGACATGGACAGTGATCAAAATGCTTGCCATGCTGTGTGTGTCCTAACCGCGGTGGCTGAGTGGCCCCGCCGTGGCCATGCAATTTCAAGTCAATTCACGGCGCGCGCTGCAATTTAACCTCGGGGAGGATCGCCCAATTCCCTGGCCACAGGAAACCGTGGAGATTAGTCCCATGAGAGGGCTCCTGGGTAAAAACCTGGAGCCAGGTGACTTCTCCCGAATCCTACATGGGGTGTGTGTGTGCGTTCATGTGGGGGGTTGTGGGGGGAGAGCAGCATCGGCCAAGCTGCTTTGTTGTGTTGGCATCGCGGGCGCGGCGCCGGCAGAGCAGCTTCACCGCTGTGGCATCTCAGGATTCCTGCAGTCACGAAAGCTTCAAATCAAGATTCAGCACTACATTGTTAAATGGAATAGCGCTGGCTAACCACGGGGCTTACGGCGTGGGACGTGGCTACTTTATTTCAACGTGAACCCACGGGTTGCGAGCCAAATCCTTCGCAAGTTGCGTCCACACACACAGACAGACAGACAGACACACACACACAGACAGACACAACACACAGACAGACACACACACAGACAGACACACACAGACAGACACACAGACAGACACACAGACAGACACACACACACACACAGACAGACACACACACNGACAGACACACAGACAGACACACATATAGACACAGACAGACAGACAGACAAAAAATGACGTTTATAGGTAAGAAGCCCAATTACTGTAAAGGCGAGGTGATGTTGATTCTAAACGTGGAGGGAAAATACCAGAGGACACGGAGACAAAATCCACTCAGTGACCACCACGGGGAGAGAGACACAGACTCCACATCATATGCAGCAGCAGCAGCAGGCATCGTCAATGTCGGATTCGAACCCAAGAACTCCAGTAGACCGGGTGAGGTAGTTAACATCTCATAGCCACCGTGATGATGATGATAGAGAGAGAGACGCAGATTCTAAATATAAAGCAGCAGGCATCGTCAGGATCGGGATCGAACCCACGACCTCCTGTAGACCAGGCGAGGTAATTAACATCTCCCAGGGTTGGGATCAAACCCACGACTTCCTGCACACCAGGCGAGGTAGCCAACATTACATAGCCACCGTGATTATGATGAGAGAGAGAGACGCAGACTCAAAATATACAGCAGCAGCAGGCATCATCAGGGTCAGGATCAAACACACCGATCTCCTGTAGACCAGGCGAGGTAGTCAACATTTCGCTAGACACCTTGGTCTTCATGGTCAGGATCGAACCCACGGACCTCCTGCATACCAGGCGAGGTAGTCAACATCTCGCTAGACACCGCTCAAGAGCGGTGGGTTTGTGAAAGCATTCTTAAAATACCACCACCATCGCCACCACCACCACCACCATCATCACCACCAGGGGCAGCTCGCGTGACTGTGTGTGTGTGTGTGCGTCTGTGTGTGTCTGTGTGTCAGTATATAAATGAACACACGTCAGGATCCCTCGCACGAACACCCGGCAGCTCGTGCGGCTGACGGAGGTCTCGAAGCAAGGAGCAAGGAGGAAGGAGGAAGGGAAAAAAAAACACAAAACAGGAGCCTTAAACCACACACCCACAAAAACAATTAGATAATACAACACACACACACATATACATACGAATAATTGGTTTTGTTTCAGAAGAAGATCGATGACAATTCGAATTTAGAGCGAAAGGAACAATGCCTCTGTCGGCGGTGGTGGTGGTGGCGGTGTTGGCGCTGCAAATCGGTGAGTTTAAGGGCCGTATTATTGGAACGATCGGATGGGTATCTGTGTGGGTCTCTGTGGGTTTCAGTGGGTCTCTGTGGGTCTCTGTGTGGGTCGCTCTGGGTCTCTGTGGATCTGTGTGGGTCTCTATGGGTTTTTGTGGGTTTCTGTGGCTTTATGTGGGTCGCTGTGGGTCTGTGTGGGTCTCTGTGGTTCTATAAAACTCTATGGGTCTCTGTGGCTCAATTATTCTCTGTGGGTCTCTGTGGTTATATGAGTCTCTATGGGTCTCTGTGGGTACTGTAGGTCTACGAGTCTCTGTGGGTTTATATGGTTCTATGTTTCTCTATGGGACTCTGGTGGTCTATGAGTCTGTGTTTCTATGGGAATCTGTGGGTGTGTATAGTGCACAGCTTAGTGCGAGTAGTGTATAGTGTAGTGTATAGCAGAGTACGTGTCTTGTATAGTGTGGGGAGCGGTAGTGTAGCAGTCAGCGCTACGCTGTGCTATGAACCTGGCGACCCGGGTTCGATTCCCACTCACGACCAACGCCAGTGACGATTATCTGAACCGGTCCTGGGCCTCCCCTAGGTCGACTCAGCCTAAAATGAGTACCTGGTGCAGTGTGTAAACATGCCACTGCGGAGACAAAGGCGGCCGGGCGTGTTGCTGGCCACCCACCCCCTCGTGTGCCGTGCCGGTCTTCATAGGTGCTCGCTAACAGCACTTGCCCCTACAGTCTGTTAAGGCTACACGGGGGATATTTGCTGTGTGTAGTGGAGTGTGTAGTGGATTTGGTCGCTGAAACTGGCACGGGGTGGCTCTGCCTTGCTGATTTTGACGATGCTGCATCTGCTGTAGCCTGCAGGCTTGAACCGTGGGACGATTCTGTTCACTTGTTTTGTGTTTGTTTAAAGGGGGTGAGATGTTAACTATCTCGCCTGGTGTGGAGGAAGTTGTGGGTTCGATCCCGACCTTGACGATGCCTGCCGCTGTAAATTTCGAGTCTCCGTGTCTCTCTTTGTCCCTGTGGTGAGATGTTAACTACCTCGCCTGGTATACAGGAGGTTTCAGGGGTTCGACCCGACCCTGACGATGCCTACCGCTGTGTTTTTAGAGTCTATGTCTCTTTTTCTCATCATCATCACGGTGGATAGGAGATGTTAACTACCTCGCCTAGTATACAGGAGGTCGTGGGTTCAATCCGACCCTGTCGATGCCTACTGCTGTGTATTTGGAGTCTGTGTCTCTTTTTCTCATCATCATCATCACGGTGGCAGGAGATGTTAACTACCTCGCCTGGTATACAGGAGGTCGTGGGTTCGAACCCGACCCCATCGATGCCTGCCGCTGTATATTTGGAGTCTGCATCTGTCTTTCTCTCTCTCCCTGTGGCGAGGCCACTCCGAGTTGAGACTGGCACGGGGCACGGGTGGCTCTGGCTTGCTGCTGTAGCTGGCACAGGCTTCCCTGTCGACGGAGCGTGCGTTGTAACACGAAGTCCTCTACAGGGAGGGAAAAAAGTATTTGATCCCCTGTTGATTTTGTACGTTTGCCCACTGATAAAGAAATGATCAGTCTATAATTTTAATGGTAGGTTTATTTGAACAGTGAGAGACAGAATAACAACAACAAAATCCAGAAAAACGCATGTCAAAAATGTTATAAATTGATTTGCATTTTAATGAGGGAAATAAGTATTTGACCCCCTCTCAATCAGAAAGATTTCTGGCTCCCAGGTGTATATTACAGGTAACGAGCTGAGATTAGGAGCACACTCTTAAAGGCAGTGCTCCTAATCTCAGCTTGTTACCGGTATAAAAGACACCTGTTCACAGAAGCAATCAATCAATCAGATTCCAAACTCTCCACTTTGTCCAAGACCAAAGAGCTCTCCAAGGATGTCAGGAACAAGATTGTAGACCTACAAAGGCTGGAATGGGCTACAAGACCATCGCCAAGCAGCTTGGTGAGAAGGTGACAACAGTTGGTGCGATTATTCGCAAATGGAAGAAACAAAAAAGAACTGTCAATCTCCCTCGGCCTGGGGCTCCATGCAAGATCTCACCTCGTGGTGAGGAATCAGCCCAGAACTACACGGAGGATCTTGTCAATGATCTCAAGGCAGCTGGGACCATAGTCACCAAGAAAACAGTTGGTAACACACTACGCCGTGAAGGACTGAAATCCTGCAGCGCCCGCAAGGTCCCCCTGCTCAAGAAAGCACATATACATCCCCTTCTGAAGTTTGCCAATGAACATCTGAATGATTCAGAGGACAACTGGGTGAAAGTGTTGTGGTCAGATGAGACCAAAATGGAGCTCTTTGGCATCAACTCGACTCGTCGTGTTTGGAGGAGGAGGAATGCTGCCTATGACCCCAAGAACACCATCCCCACAGTCAAACATGGAGGGGGAAACGTTATGCTTTGGGGGTGTTTTCTGCTAAGGGGACAGGACAACTTCACCGCATTAAAAGGACGATGGACGGGGCCATGTACCGTCAAATCTTGGGTGATAACCTCCTTCCCTCAGCCAGGGCATTGAAAATAACCCAAAACACACGGCCAAGGCAACAAATGAGTGGCTCAAGAAGAATCACATTAATGCCCTGGAGTGGCCTAGCCAGTCTCCAGACCTTAATCCCATAGAAAATCTGTGGAGGGAGCTGAAGGTTCGAGTTGCCAAACGTCAGCCTCGAAACCTTAATGACTTGGAGAAGATCTGCAAAGAGGAGTGGGACAAAATCCCTCTTGAGATGTGTGCAAACCTTGTGGCCAACTACAAGAAACGTCTGACCTCTGTGATTGCCAACAAGGGTTTTGCCACCAAGTGCTAAGTCATGTTTTGCAGAGGGGTCAAATACTTATTTCCCTCACTAAAATTCAAATCAATTTATTACATTTTTGACATGGGTTTTTCTGAATTTTTTTGTTGTTATTCTACCTCTCACTGTTCAAATAAACCTACCATTAAAATTATAGACTGATCATTTCTTTGTGAGTGGGCAAACGTATAAAATCAGCAGGGGATCAAATACTTCTTTCCCTCACTGTATAACAACGCCTTCATATAAAAATGAAAACCCGCTAAGAGCTAGCAACGTTTTTTGTGTCGCTTCAAGAGGTTGTTTCTTCCCCTCCTGCTTAACGACCACCACGAAGGGTGATTTTACTGTCGATCTCGTGGCCTTGTTCTCAAAAGTTTGCCTCTTCGCTTGCCCTGATGTTGTCGTCACTGTTTGCAGGGAACGGAGCCGGGAGCAGTGTGGGACGTCAGTTCTTCGGAGCATTTATGCAGAACTTAGCGGGAGTCGATGTGCTTGTGGTGGACTTCGCCAGCTACGACAGCAGCGCTCAGATCACCGTCTCGTTCCCCGCGGAGAACTTCTTACAGTCCGTCCTCCTGCCTCCCTTCTCCGTCGGCAATGTATCCATCCCGGTAACGGCAATGATCGCAGAGAACGGCATCGTCACCAACAAGGTCGTGTCCGTTCGTTCTGACAGTGACATCTCAGTTTGGGGCCTATCCAGAATAAATAGATCTACCGATGGATTCATGATGATCCCTGAGCAGGAGCTGGGAACAGAATATTACATAGTCGCTCCTTTGTCTGGTTTTTTACCCTGAACGAATTCGCGATAGTCAGTCCCTACAACAACGTGACGGTGCAGATGATTTTGAGCAGCAATGTTATTTTCAACGGTGTATCGTACTCCAACGAACTGAACATCACTCTACAAGAAAACCAGGTCGTGCAGTTCCAAGGATCATCTCTGACTGGGACCAGGGTACTCTCGAGCCAACCTGTGGCTGTGTTCAGTGGAGATCAGTGCATCAATGTCATACTAATTGCAATTTTGTGATTGAGCAGCTTTTGCCAGTATCGCAGTGGGGCTCCTCTTACCTGGTCTTCCCTGTGTCCATCAAATCAGAAGACGACAGCGTCATAATCACCTCGCCTACAAGTGAGAGCATCAGTGTCAATGTCAGTGTCGTGGGAGTTTAACAACCTACACGTTGACCAATTACGGTCGCATCAGCGTCTGTATATGCAAACCAGACTTTGTCTATAAACTCATCTGTAAACGTAGGGGTCATGTACATGTGCCAGGGAGGGTTTCTGTTTCCAGGGAATTTCATGGACACATTCCAGATGAACATCATACCGACCAGCAAGTTCTCTAACAAGTACTTGTTTGCGACTCAACCAAATTTTACAAACATGTTGATCGTGATCGCCAAGGATGCAGACAAATGTGGGATCATCATGAACAACGAGGCACTGTGCGATAAGATCCAGTGGGTCCGGACAAACGACCTCCAGTTCGTGGCCGGGGAGCTGAACCTGGGACTTGGAAATCAGCAGTTCTGGGTGGAACACGCGACTCAGCGTTTGGGCTCTACCTCTACGGGGCGGCATACTCTGATTCATTTGGCTACGTCCTCAGCTACGGCAACCTAAGAGGTAACTAAACGCAGAAGATTTGTACCAAGATCAGCCAGATTTGTGGCATCGCAAATCTAACTTCTACTACTACCATTATTATTATTCCACTATCATACACGACGCCATTACAACCCCCACCACCACCCTCGCGAATGCCCCTCCTCAATTGTGACCTCGCTCACATTTGATTGGCTTCCTGGTAACCGCGGTGCAATGGCGTCACACGCATGTGCCATTACAGTCCCTACCCCCTGGTGGATGGGCTGAGTCTGTGCACAACTGAAGTTCTCCATAATAGATTTTTTTTTTGTTTAGATCGCGTAAATATATAAAAGTGTCGTTAAAATCCGCCCCCACCCGACACAGCCAACTAGTAAGGGTTGTCACGGAAACAGAACGTGCCAATTCGTCACTAGGACAGCACACCGTGTGTTGCAGATCCACAACATTTACAATACGCGATATAACCCAAAAAACCTCCATTGTGGATGATATTGGTCGCGAAAGCCCACGTCTTAAAGCAACTGAAGTTGTGGTGGGCAGAGGCGGCGTCTGCTGTGAATCGTCCACGTGGTTTGAGTATTTAATTGAGAAACTGGCATGCGTTGCCAGCGGCTTCTCACATTTTGGCCTCGCACGGAGACCCATAGATGTACAGATACTCACAGACTCCCATCCATACCCCCAAAGACCCAGAGACCCATACAAACATAGAGACCCATGGTGAAACTAGGCTGAAATTGCATTTTTCGCTAAACGCGTTTAGAGTTAGATCGCGTATATACAAATGTACCATTAAACTCGCCACCACCTAATGAAGCTGATTGTAATTACTGGCGAAACGCTGAACTCCGATGGTAAACATTGTGGATTTTAACTCCGACACAGCAGTTAGTAGTGTATTAATTTACTACACGATACACTAAACTATACACTACACTATACACTACACTATACACTACTACACTATACACTACTACACTATACACTACACTATACACTACACTATACATTACACTACACACTAGTGATGTACTAGTACGAATTGGCACGTTCTGTTTACGTGCCACTAAACCTTACTGATTGGCTGTGTCGGGTGGTGGCGTTGTTTAACGAGACATTTATGGATTTACTCTCCAACACACCGGTGTGCTGTACTTATGTACTACACTACACGCTACACTATAATCGATATTAAGCACTATATATTACACTACACATTACACTACACACTAGTGCTCTACTAGTAACGAATTGGTCACGTTCTGTTTAGTGACACTAAACCTTACTAAAAATAAAACGACACCATTGATAATATTTGCTCACGAAAACGTTCCCGGCGCGTCAAAGCTAACGCGGTTTTTTCCCCGTCCTCCTCCCCCCCGTCGCTGAACGCGACGCCGTCCCAAATGCCTCCTGCATCCCCTTCTTCCTCCTAACCCGCATCGAGCACGAGGCATCTCAACCCCCACCCCTCCCCACCCCCAGGCTATCGTCGACGGATCTCTCCCCCCCCCACCTCTCCCCGCCCCAAGCATCGTCCGTTTCATCGCGCGCACCCCGCCCAGCAACCCCCGCCGCGCTCGCTTCCTCGTTCCCCGCACGCTCGAACCTTCGACGGGTCTCACATTATATGCGCCTCAACTTCTGCGGCGTGGGGGGGGAGAGAATTTCTTTACGGGGGCCGGCTCGCAACGCACGCCCTACCGCGTGCGCCCATGGAATTCTGCTGCCGCTTGCGCTCTTTCCGCGTCGGACGCGATTTGGTCGCTGAGAAACTGGCACTGGGTGGCTCTGCCTTGCTGATTCTGACGATGCTGCTGCTACAGTAGCCGGCGCAGGCTTGAACAGTGGGGACGAGTTTATTCACTTGTTTGTGTTTGTTTAAAGGGGGTGAGATGTTAACTACCTCGCCCGGTATGCAGGAGGTCCGGGTTCGATCTCGACCTTGACGATGCCTGCTGCTGTATATTTGGAGTCTGCGCTCTCTCTCTCTCCCTGTGTGAGGCCACTCCGAGTGAGACAGGCACGGGTGGCTCCAGCTTGCTGCTGTAGCCGGTGCAGGATTACCTGTGGATAGGGCGTTTGTGTAACACGAAGTCCTCTACCTATGGGAACTTTTCGTTCGTTCTCGTATCAAAGCAACAGAAAAATAATTTTGTTTTTATACTTTTCTCTGGCAATAGCAAAACAAGAGGTGTGTTAGGATTTTCAAACGCCAAATAGGTGTGATACCTTTTGCAAGGAGTAAAGTCTGTATTTACCACGCACACTTTAAGTGCTCATTTGCGCTCAAAGTGTTTTGCACTTTCAGTGTTTTTTTCTCTAATCCCCACTTATTGCCGCGTTGAGCGAGGAATCGTTTTTTGTTTTTAACAGTCGCCCTCGTGGCCTCATTCTTAATCGCAAACGATAGTGGCTCAGCGAAGCGGCCACCGTGGTTATGTGTTTGCTCTACACATCAAGCGTTAACAACGCCTACATTGAAAAATAAAACCCCGCTAAAGCGAACACGCTTTAAGTTTGTTGCTTCAAGAGTTAGTTTTTCCCCTCCTGCTTAACAAGCACATGAAGGGTGATTTTTTTACTGTCGATCTCGTGGCCTTGTTCTCAAAAGTTGACCTCTCTCGCTTGCCCTGATGTTGTCGTCACCGCTTGCAGGAACGAGCCGGGAGCAGTGTGGGACGTCAGTTCTTCGGAGCATTTATGCAGAACTCGTGGAGGTAGTCGACGCGCTTGTGGTGGACTTCGTCAGCTATGACAGCAGCGCTCAGATCACCGTCTCGGTCCCCGCGGTGAACTTCTCGCAGGACGTCCTCCTGCTCCCTTCTCCGTGGCAATGTATCCATCCCGGTAACGGCAGAGATCACAGAGAACGGCATCGTCACCAACAAGGTCGTGTCCGTTCGTTCTGACAGTGACATCTCAGTTGGGGCATGTCCAAACGATTGCAACTACCGATGGATTCATGATGATCCCTGGGCAGGAGCTGGGAACAGAATATTACATAGTCGCTCCTGTGTCTGGTGTCTAACCCTGAACGAATTCGCGATAGTCAGTCCCTACAACAACGTGACGGTGCAAATGATTTTGAGCAGCAGTGTTACATTCAATGGTGTAACGTACTCCAATGACTGAACATCACTCTCAAGAGAACCAGGTCGTGCAGTTCCAAGGATCATCTCTGACTGGGACAGGGTACTTCGAGTCAACCTGTGGCCGTGTTCAGTGGAGATCAGTGCATCGCTGTCACACAGCCTGCAATTTTGTGACAGAGCAGCTTTTGCCAGTATCACAGTGGGGCTCTCTTACCTGGTCTTCCTGTGTCCATCAAGTCAACAGACGACAGCGTCATAATCACCTCGCCTACAAGCGCGAGCGTCAGTGTCAATGTCAGTGTCGCTGGNAGTTTAACAACCTACACGTTGACCAATTATGGTCGAATCAGCGTACCTGTATATGCAACCAGACTTTGTATATAACTCATCTGTAAACGTAGGGGTCATGTACATATGCCAGGGTGGGTCTACAACTCTAGGGTTTCCATGGACCCATTCCAGATGAACATCATACCGACCAGCAAGTTCTCTAACAAGTACTGTTTGCGACTCAACCAGGTTTTACAAACATGTTAATCGTGATCACCAAGGATGCAGACAAATGTGGATCATCATCAACAACGAGGCACTGTGTGATAAGATCCAGTGGGTCCGGACAAACGACCTCCAGTTCGTGGCCGGGGAGCTGAACCTGGGACTTGGAAATCAGCAGTTCTGGTGGAACACGCGACTCAGACGTTCGGGCTCTACCTCTACGGGGTAACATCTGATTCATTTGGCTACACCCTCAGCTACGGCAACCTAAGAGGTAACTAAACGCTAGCATTTGTAACAAGATCAGCCTGACTTGTAGCATCGCAAATCAAACTTCTACTACGACCATTATTATTATTCCACTATCATACACGACGCCATTACAACCCCACCACCACCCTCACCAGGCCCCTCCCAATTGTGACCTCGCTCACATTTGATTGGCTTCCTGGTAACCGCAGTGCGATGACGTCACAACAACTGTGACATTACAGCCCCCCCCCCCTGGTGGATGGGCTGAGTCTGTGCACAACGGAAGTTGTGGGTTGGGCTGAGGCGGCGCCCGCTGTGACTCGTCCATCTCTCGGCGATTCTGACCACTCCGCCATTTTACGATACGTTTAGTGAATCTCCGTAACTAAAGAGTGTCCCGCGATGTTCTAGGCGGCGTCTGTCGCGTGAACCCGCCGGCGCGAGCGGCACCATCCAGTCGCCGATTTACTCGCGAGACCCAACGTCGGCGACTGCCTCTGGACCATCACCGGCGCCGTGGGGACGGCCGTGATCCTTCGCTTCCAGACGTTCAGGTAAGTGGTGCGGGGGGGGGGGGGTGGGGGGATAGGTGCACTCACTCTTGTCTCCAGGTTTACCCCCACGTCACGACCCACTTCGGGCTATTAGAGTCCGCTACGTCGATGAGCACGGACGACCTTCGTACGACGGCGGTTAAGGTTCAATGTACACGTGTGCTCATGCTAGAGGTTGTTTTTGGGGTTAGTGTGCGTAAGTACGAACGTCGGTTTCACACTTAGTAGGCTTCACTTGATACAGCAAATCTAATTTAATTTAAATTTTTACCTACGTGACTTTACCGAAAAAAAAAACCTAAGAATACAAGTATATATGGCCACCACTTTTTTGGTGGCGGACATCTTTTATTTCGGCGGACATCTTTTATTCCAGAGGCCATCTTTTATTCATAATGTCACTAACGTTTTGTGGTTTTGAAGCGTTCGCGGCCGTAATGAGAGCTCTGCTCAACGTTAAAATAGGTTTTACCCTTTCTGGCAATAAAACAATTGCGTTAAGATGTTAAAACACCAAACAAAAACCTTTTGCAAGGAATCATGTCACTGCATTAACCACGTATACTTTGTGGTGAACATGCAAACTAAAACATGCTTTGGTAGTATATGATGATGATGCATTGTCTTTGAAACTGATTGGTCCACAACACCAGAGACATCTTTCTTTAGAGCCTAGTCTCAAACAGAGCCAGACCAGAAGACAACGCCAAAAGGCGACCAGCACCGGTACAATGCCACCGTCCGGGCGTATCACAGCAGCAGCTCTCCGCTGTCCGCGTGTGAAGTCTGCAGACGGGCGCCGAGGTCGTCTACGTCTACGACGGGCCATCCGTGGACTCGCTGCTCCTGGGGAAGTACGACCACGACGGGGTTCCCGCTCCCATCATCTCGTCCTCCAACACCTTGTCGATAAGGGCCACATACGACACGAGGGGAATCGTCGGCAACTTCAGCGCGTTTTACAGGGGTGAGTTTTTTTGTCTGTTTGCCCGTTTGTATGTGTGTCTGTCTGTTTGTTTATACTATTTGGTTTAATCGGAAAGTCACGTAGGTAAAAAATTAAATTAAATTAATGAAAACAAATCACGACGTTTCGGGCGCAACACAAGCGTCCCTCTTCAGGCGGGGACAACGAAGCGAAAGCACACCGCTGAAGTGTGTTTTTACCGAAAAAACTAAAGAGTATGAATCCTTGCAGTCACGAAAGCTTCAAATCTAGAATGTCTGCCTGTTTGTTTGTCTTGCTGCGATAACGCGGTGAGCCCCTCGCTTGACGCGTTGATCGCTCCCACACGGCGGCGAGACTCCGGCGAGACTCGCGAAAGGGCCGAGGCTCCCACCGAGCTCGAGGTTTAAAAGCCTTGCGATCCTCCATTAACGTGCTAATCTCTCACAGGAACATGGCCACCTCAGGGAACCTGCCGTGGAGGCCGCTCAACGATCTTACATTAACATGCTGATTATTACTTGGCAACCCATTGATTGGTGGGCAAACCTACCACCGTCGCGGTCGCTACCCACCACTCACACTAACATTGGCTGCTGACATTTGGGCTACGCCCATTTCAAACCTTTATAAACAGTTTACCTTTAGAAGCTAACCCCCTCTTCCTGATGACGAACACTTGCGTTGCGTTCGAAACATCGTAGTTTTTTCTTATTTTTTGTTATTTTCTTTGCACCTTACTCTTTGGTTCTTTCGGTAAAGTCACGTAGGTATGAAACAAAATGAACACATTATGCTTTCCCACCTGATGACGTATGCTTGTGTTGCGCGCGAAACGTCGTGATTCTTTTTTTATTTTTATACCCACGTGACTTTACCGAAAGAACCAAAGAGTATGGATTCCTGCATTCACGAAAGCTTCAAATCAAGATTCTTTGAACCTATCTACGTGACTTTACCGGAACACCCAACGGATACAGCATCTACATATTCACGCGATCTAACCCTCCACCACCACCAGTGGGGTCACCGTGCAGGGAGACGCTCGTCGGAGGCCAGGGATCGCTGTCGTCCTCCAACTTCTCCGCGGCCGGCGAGAGGAGCGCCCTGTGCCGATGGACCGTCCAGGTGGACCCCAGATACGAGGTCAAGCTGAGGTTCCAGCAGTTCAAGTGAGCTCTCGATTGGGGAGGGCGGGGGGGGGGTCCGTTGTTTGCGCTCCACGTTCCAGCGGCCACGGCTTCTTTTGCTTTGGTCAACGGTACACGTAGGGCACGGTTAGAAGTTCGGCACATGCTACTTGCAGTACACGACTACGCTGCATTATACACTACACGCGACTAAACGCGACATTACGTGTGTGTGTGTGTACTATACACTATACTCTACACGGCATTACTATACACTACACTATACACGACTATGCACTTCTATACTACATTTATGAATAATTTCTTTAGAACCGCTTTGTTTCGTTTGTAAGATGTTAATATGTGCTACACTACACATACTCGTACATGGTACACAACACACCACACATACTCGTACATGCTACACTAAACATGCTCGTACATGCTACACTACACACTACACATACTCGTACATGCTACACCACACTCCCTCGCTCTTCCACCACCGCAGTTTGTCTTCCGACCCCAACTGCGTGGACGAGTCGCTAACCGTCTACGACGACAACGGCGACTCGCTGGCGCGTTCTGCGGCGGCGTTGTGAGACCACCCGGCCTGCGCTCGTCCTCCAACAGACTCCACCTCGTGCTCGACTCTCTTCGGGGGCTTCAAGGTGAGGCCATGGGGGGTTGGGGGGGGGTCCTTGGGAGATGTCGCTCTGGGGGGGGGGGGGGAAGTCCGCCCTGTTCCCCATCTCCTCTGCGAGGGAGCGGGTGTTGTGGGGTGGGACAGACAGATTCAACTAAATAGACGACAACAACAACGATCACAACAACAACACTAATGACGTTAGGGAGGTTGTCGTCTGTCCTCGGGAGGAGTGAGGCGACCTCCACAACAGCTGAGCACCGGGGCTTTGTGAAACTTGATTCGTGTCCTTCATGAGGACAGTCGTACATCTGCAATGACGACCAGACACGCGTCACCCTCATCGCCCTCCATGTCTCACGCATCGTCACAAATCTTACACAAATATTACTCAGCAACACAAATATTACACAAATCTTATGCAGCATCACAAATCTTACACAAATCTTACACAGCAACATAAATGTTACACTCTAACACAGCGTCACACATCTCACACAAATCTTACGCAGAGTCACAAATCTTACACAAATCTTACACAACTCTTATACAGATCTTATGCAGTGTCACAAATCGTACACAAATCTTACTCAGCGTCACAAATCTCACGCAAATTTTACCCAGAGTCACAAATCTTACGCAAATCTTACTCAGCATCACAAATCTTACACAAATCTTACTCAGAATCACAAATCTTACTCAGCGTCACAAATCTCACACAAATGTTACTCAGCGCCACAAATCTCACACAAATCTTACTCAGCATCACAAATTTTACACAAATCTTACTCAGTGCCACAAATCTTACACAAATCTTACTCAGCATTACAAATCTCACACAAATCTTACTCAGCATCACAAATCTTACACATCTCACGCAGTGCCGCCCCCCCCCTCCCACGCTTCGCACTGCTATCGAAACTTACCCGAAACTCGCACCTCGAGTTTGTAAAATGAAGTTAACTAACTTTGTTTGTTTGTTGTTGTTGTTGTTTATTACACAGGGGACGGAGTCGTCGTGAACTTTGAAACGATTAATCACATTAAGGTCTCGAAAAGTGAGTACGGCGCAACAGCGGCGAGTGCACCTCACTTGAACCCAAAGCCGCGTTCCTCGACACGTTTCAGCTATGAAACTAGATTCGAAGCTTTCGTGACTGCAGGAATTAGTCTTTGGTTCTGTCGGTAAAGTTACATTGAAAGAGATTAAATTAAATAATAACAGAATACGACATTTCTATTGCAACACGAGCAACCATCATCAGGTACAAATGAATGGGAAAACAAACATAGTAAACTTGGAAATATAATGCGAAGAAGAATGTATCAGCTGTGTTTTATTTGTAGCACGTGAGGCCCCAATGAGGTATGCTACGTGGCTGTTGTTCCAATAGCGATCTGACCGTCACAAATGATCGAAGCTCAACAATGTTGCTGATATCATCATCACCATAGCGTGTACATTCATACACATAGAGGCCCACAGAGGCCCATACAGACCCATAGAGACCAACAGAGAACCATAGAGACCCATAAAGACCCATCGAGATCCATAGAGACCCATAGAGACCCATACAGACCCACAAAGACCCATAGAGACCCACAGAGACCCATAGAGACCCACAAAGACCTATAGAGACCCATAGAAACCCACAGCAGCAGCAGGCATCGTCAGGGTCGGGATCGTACCGATGACGTGATTGCACTTTCGTCTTTGCCGAATCGTTTTGATGACGCGATGACGTAATGACGCACTTCGTCAGAACGGGAGAGGGACAAATTATAATGAAAGCGGACGGGATCGTAACCCTCCCGTTTCAACAAACGGGTGGGCAGAGCTCAACGCGTTAAAAACACCCACCCACCCATCAACCCCACCCACTCACCCACTCACATACCCACCCACTCACTCACCTACCCACTCACAAACCCACCCACTCACAAACCCACCCACCCACTCAAACCACTCACAAATCCACCCACTCACAAACCCACCCACCCACTCACATACCCACCCACCCACCAACCCACTCACCCACTCACATACTCACCCACCACACCCACCCACACACATACCCACCCACCCCACCCACCCACTCACAAACCCACCCACTCACATACCCACCCACCCTACCCACCCACTCACATACCCACCCACCAACCTCACCTACACAAACCCACCACTCACATACCCACCCACCCTACCCACCCACTCACCCACTCACATACCTACCCACCAACCCCACCTACTCACAAACCCACCCACTCACATACCCACCCACTCAAATACTCACCCACTCACATACCCACCCATCTACCCACTCATCCACTCACCCACTCAAATACTCACCCACTCACATACCCACCCACCCCACCCAACCACCTACTCACCCACTGAAATACCCACCCACCCACCCACATACCCACCCATCTACCCACTCATCCACTCACACCCACTCACATACTCCACCCACCTACCAACCCCACTCACCACACCCACCCACCGCACCCCTCCTGTCGACGCGATCTCCGCCACCCTCCCGCAAGGCTGCGGCGTCGCCAACGCGTCCGTCCTGAGCGCCTGGCCCTGGCAGGTGACCGTCACGAGGCAGACGGACCAGCTGCAGTGCCTCGGCTCCCTCCTGTCCGACTCGTGGGTGGTGACCGCGGCGAGCTGCCTGCTGGAGAGGTCAGCCCCTGGGCCTCGACACGGCGGCCCCCAGAGTTGTTTTCACCTAGCGGACACCTCGAGTTCGGGATTTCTCGAGTTACTAAATGTGTTAATCACTTGCTCAGTGTGACAGTTCTGAATTATCGAGTTACTAAATGTGTTCAATAATCCCTCGCTATAGGCGCGCGCGTGTTCTGGATTTCGCGAGTTTTTTCCATATTCGCGAGTTACTGAATACGTGCACTAATTCCCTACTCACGAGCGTACATGCCAGACCACCAACCAACTTTCGCACTCGTGTACGTGTGTTTTTGCATGTGTGTAAGTGCGTGTGTGCGTATGTACATGTGTGTACGTACGTGTGTATGTGCGTGTGTGTATGTACGCGTGTCTGTATGTGTGTGTATGTATGTGCGTGTGTGTATGTGTGTGTCTGTGCGTGTGTGTATGTACGAGTGTGTGTGTGTATATGCGTGTGTGTATGTGTGTGTGNTTATGTGTGTGTGTGTACGCGCCTGCACGTCCGTTCAGCCCGGCAACTACAGCTGGAGCTGCACCACGGCCTCTGGCGAGCGTCTGGACGTGACGGCCATCTTGGTCGACCCCAAGTTCTCCGCAGCGACCGGCGCCCACGACGTCGCCATGCTGCGGCTGGCCGGCGGGCGACGTTGGGGCCGGCCGTGCAGGCGGTGTGCCTGCCCTCGCGACACGAGCAGAGCCCCCTGCTGGGACGCAGCTGCCAGGCGCTGGGCTTGCGGCGCAGCGACGGTGCGTAGAGTATAGTGTATAGCTCGTACATTAGTGTACGTCATGTAGTGTGTAGTGTATAGCTGGTACGTTAGTGTACGTCATGTAGTGTATAGCTAGTACGTTAGTGTACGTCATGTAGTGTGTAGTGTATAGCTAGTGCGTTAGTGTACGTCATGTAGTGTATAGTGTACAGCTAGTACGTTAGTGTACGTCATGTAATGTATAGTGTACAGCTAGTACATTAGGGTACGTCATGTAGTGTATAGTGTATAGCTAGTGCGTTATAATATGTACACGTATTGTATAGTGTATATCTAATGTACTGGAATAGGTCATTTAGTGTATGTGTGTGAAATTATTGGTGATAATGTAATGGGTTCAATTTAGGCGCACACACTTATTGGGAGGCAACACTCATTTATTAATGAACACAACGGTTACTCAACAGTTACTCTTACTCTACACATAGGGTGGTGACCACCAACCTACCCTAGCTAACACACACTTGTCTCTTAGCTACTCCAGCGTGACCCATCCAGGTGGCTGCTGCCAGGTCCGCTCACTGTCGGCCTTCTCTTCTTGGCATCTTCACGAGGCGTCTTCATTCTTCGCAGGAACAGCCTCGAACCTCCTGAGGCGGCTGCTTATATGGGCCTCGATGTGCCCGGGCCCCACCCCGGCCACTGCTGTCCACGTGCCCCCGAGGTCCCAACGCGCGAACATCTCCGCGGTTTCCCACGCGTGTACAAAATGGCGGCCCAACGCGCGAACATCTCGCGGTTTCCCGCGCGCGTACAAAATGGCGGCCCAAAGCGCGAACATCTCCGCGGTTTCCCGCGCGCGTACAAAATGGCGGCCCAATGCGCGAACGTCTCCGCGGTTTCCCGCGCGCGTACAAAATGGCGCCCAACGCGCGAACATCTCCGCGGTTTCCCGCGCGCGTACAAAATGGCGGCCCAACGCGCGAACATCTCCGCGGTTTCCCGCGCGCGTGCAAAATGGCGGCCCAACGCGCGAACATCTCCGCGGTTTCCCGCGCGCGTACAAAATGGCGGCCCAACGCGCGAACATCTTCGCGGTTTCCCGCGCGCGTACAAAATGGCGTCCTAACACGCGAACATCTCCCTGGTTTCCCGCGCGCGTACAAAATGGCGGCCCAACACGCGAACATCTCCGCGGTTTCCCGCGCACGTACAAAATGGCGGCCAAATGCGCAAACTTTCTCCACGGTTTCCCGCGCGCATACAAAATGGCGGCCCAACGCGCGAACATCTCCGCGGTTTCCCGCGCGCATACAAAATGGCGTCCCAACGCGCGAACATCTCCGCGGTTTCCCGCGCGCGTACAAAATGGCGGCCCAACGCGCGAACATCTCCGCGGTTTCCCACGCGCGTACAAAATGGCGGTCCAACGCGCCCCACCCCGGCCACGCCTCCCTTCGAGCACCCTCTCGAAGCCCCCACTGCTGTCCACGTGCCCCCCTGAGGTCCCCCTGGACCCCCGGCCCCCACTGGGATCCGGTCACGTGTCCAGCACCGGCCCTGACATCATTCCCGCCTCCAGCTGGGATGACGTCATGTGTGTGTGTAGACCCACATGTAAGTAACGCTCCCGGCACAGTGACATCTTACGTGCGCACACAGTAATGACACCACAATCATTACAATAACATTAGCGACAATGCCGATGATGTCACGGCCTGTACGCCTGTGAGATCATCATCATCTACGCCTGTGACATCATCATCGTCATCTCTCCCCCCCCCCACCCCCAGGCTCTGTGTCGGCCCCCGCCGCTGAGGGCAACGTGCGGCTGGTGAACGAGTCGCTGTGCACGCAGGCGTGGGGCAACTTCAGCCGCGGCATGAAGATGTGTGCAGCCAAGCTTCAGGGATGGGCCAGTAGCTGTCAGGTGATGCAACACTACACTATACACTACACTTATACTATACACTACTACACTATACACTACACTACACTATACACTACTTCACTACACTACGCACTACACTATACACTACACTATACACTATACTATACCTACACATTACACTACACTATACACTACACTATACACTACTATACACTACATATACACTACACTATACACTACTACACTATACACTTCACTATACACTACTATACATTATACACTACACTACACACTACACTATACACTACTATACACTACACTACACACTACACTATACACTACACTATACACTACTACACTATACACTACACTGCACACTACACTATACATACATACACACATACACATACAGACACACACACATATACACAACATCAACAACCGCCATTCTCCACTAAGTGGCGGTGACGTCCCCACGACGCTTGTGCCAGGCCATGTACACACACAAACATATACAGACACACACACATATAGACACACACGCACACACAAAGGGTGTCCCACCTGTGTGCTTGAAACATCAATCAACGTCAATCACCACCGTCCGCCTTTCCGCCTTCCCCAGCTGGGCCAGGGCGGTGGCGTCTTCTGCCTGGGCACGGACAGGAGGTGGTACCTGACGGGCATCGACAGCCGCCGTGCCGACTGCGCAAACGCCACCCAGCCGGCCGCCTACGGGCGTGTGTGGAAATCCCTCGCCTGGATCGAGGGAACCTCCCTTACTGATGACAGGGACGCGCCTCTGGCTTTGCTCCCAGCCAGATAGCCGGATAACCAGATAATACCAGATACCAGATACCAGATAGCAGATACCAGATACCAGATACCAGATAAGCCAGATACCAGATAATCCAGATACCAGATACCAGATAGTCAGATAGCCACACAGCCACATAGCCACATAGCCGCATAGCCAGATAGCCACATAGCCAGATAGCCACACAACCAGATAGCCAGACAACCAGATAGCCAGACAGCCAGATAGCCAGATAGCCAGATAACCAAGTTGCCAGATAACCAGATAGCCAGATAACCAGATAGCCAGATATCCAGCCAGCCAGATGGCCAGCCAGCCAGATGGCCAGATAGCCAAATAGCCAGCCAACCAGATGGCCAGATAGCCAGCCCACCAGCTAACTATCCAACCAGATAGTCAGTCAGCTAGCCAGCCAGCCAGCTACAATATCACTCACCAACTCACTCACCAACTCACCAGTACACTCACCAACTCACCACCAAACTCACCAGTACACTCACCAACTCGCTCACCAACTCGCCAACTCACTCCCCAACTCACCGGTACACTCACCAACTCACAACTCACCAATTCACCAGTACACTCACCAACTCACAACTCACTCACCAACTCGCTGGCTCGCCGGCTAGCTGGCTAGCAAGCCATCCAGCCAGCGCAATATATAGCCAGCCAGCCTGCTAACTATCTAGCCAGATAGACAACTAGCCGGCTAGCCAGCGAGATAGTCAGATAGCTACGACCAGGCCTACTGCTACCGCGATCGCTGTCACTCTTGGGAGGGAGAATGAAAGACGGGATGACCACGAATGAAACGTTTATTTTTTCTTTCAGTTACCATTTTACTATAAAATATATAACCAGCTGTACTAACGCGGCTTTCGCCGGGACTTGGATTCACCACACCCGGCCGCCTTTGTCCCCCCTAGTGGCGATGTTCACACACCACAGCAGTTACTCGTTTGAGGTTGAGTCGACCGAGGGGAGGCCTGGTTAAAATAATCATCAGCGGTGGTGGCCGTGAGTGGGAATCGAACTCTGGTCGCCGGGTTCGTAGCGCAGCGTAGCGCTACCGCTACACTACAATGCGTTACGCTTCCACGCGCGGATCACGTGACAGATGTGACGTCACAGTCACTTGCCGTGCAAAAATATGCATTATTGAGCTCCCCCCCACCCAAAAAAGTGTATTTTTATAATGTTTGCATGGTGTACAGTCTGGAAAGTACCCACATGGCAAATTTCAAGTTTGTTTCATGTCGGGAAGTACGCAAAACATTTCGAACAGACACACATAATCACAACTTATATAGGAGATGTGTATTTTTTTATATATAGAATGTCTATATATATAATATATTATAAATCTTCTTCTTTGCCTTAACGGGAAACGTTTTGTGGATCGAGTTAAATCTCCAATTTCCGTTCGATTCTTCGTGCTTCCATCTTGGCTTTTGTGGCACTGACGTCACTCACGAGCGATGACGCTCACTGACTCACTCACGAGCGATGACGCTCACTGACGTCACGGATGGCGGTGACACAGTGTTGGTGATTTGTTGGGTGGTTTTTTGCGGTGTAAATTGTGTCCAATTTGTTGTTGTGTTTTATTTTGGCGACACGACAATAAATGATTGCGAATTTTGGACGGACAACAAACTGTACTCGCGGGCTGTGGGACAGTGCTGCNAGTGGCGATAGCACACGTATGATGAACACAAGACAAAGCTCCCCCAGGTAGCCTCTAGCAGGGCTGTAGGGGCAAGTGCTGCTAGTAGCGAGTAGCACCACCTATGATGCACACACAGACAAAGCTCCCCCAGGTAGCCTCTACAGGCTGCAGGGGCAAGTGCTGCTAGTAGCAGTAGCACCACCTATGATGAGACAAAGCTCCCCCAGTAGCCTTTACAGGCTGTAGGGGTAAGTGCTGCTAGTAGCGAGTAGCAGCACCTATGATGTACACACAGACAAAGCTCCCCCAGGTAGCCTCTAGCAGGGCTAAAGGAACAAGTGCTTTTAGCGAGTAGCACCACCTATGAGGCTGACACGGCTTCACACGAGGGGTGGGGTGGACCAGGACTACGCCCGCCCGGCCGCCTTTGTCTCTCCAGTGGCGATGTTCACACACCGCACCAGGTACTCATTTGAGGCTGAGTCGACCTAGGGAGGCCCAGGACCGGTGCAGATTATCGTCACCGGTGGTGTTGGCCATGAGTGGGAATCGAACTCTGGTCGCCAGGTTCGTAGCGCAGCGTAGCGCTAACCACTACACTACCACTCACACAGACACACACACACGTACACAATCACACATACACAATACAAACGTACACAATACACAGGTACACACATACACGTGTGAATGTTGTCTTTATTGCCTTAAAAGGTTTAGTGCGATTGCTATATAACGTCTTTATTGAAATCATCATGAATCAGGATACGTTACTTATTACACCCATCACACACACAAAGTGCCTCGCCACAAATGAACCACAATTCTCTCGCCGATCTCGTCAAGGAGCATGAAACATCGTCACGCCAAACTCCTCCGGTCATCGCAGCAGCAGCAGCAGCAGCGCGGCGGATTTTGGATGGCCATCGAACGAAGACGGTGGTCACCGCTTCATCGCTGCGGCCCTTTCAGACGCGCTCCTGCGGCCGTCTGGAACGCTCCTCCCTTCCGATATCAGGAAGCGACCGGGAGATGCGCACACTTTGAAATAATCATCATCTAGATTTGACAAACTCATTGCTTCACAGAACTGCTCCTTACACCATTGGTACCTCATTTGCCAGTAAAAAATATGATAATTGGTTTTTTACCCTTTTATCTGCCAACAAAACTGACACCTTTTTTACAAGGAGTCATGTTTGCATTGACCACAATACCTGCAGTCATAATGCAAACAAAAAACATAACTCTGATAATGTATGCGCTGTCTTTGAAGTTGATTGGTCCACACCCGAGACTGCTTTCCTTAGAGCCTAGTCTCACATGGTGTTGGACCAGATGACGCAAAAGGCGCACAACTCAAAGACAATGCACCATCAGAGTATGAGAGCTCGGGGTAAGAATTTACACCATTGGAACCTCATTTGCCAGTGAAAAAAATATGATAATTGGTTTTTGACCCTTCTATATGGCAACAAAACTGACACCTTTTTTTATGTGAGACTAGGCTCTAAGGAAAGCTGTCTCGGGTGTGGACCAGTGCATATCATTATCAGAGTTATGTTTTTTGTTTGCATTATGACTGCAGGTATTGTGGTCTATGCAAGCATGACTCCTCGTAAAAAAGGTGTCAGTTTTGTTGCCAGATAAGAGGGTAAAAAAACAATTATCGTTGTATTTCCCAGCCCGCGCACCTCCCGAACACAGCGGCAAGCGGTTCCAGTCTATTGTCCTTCCCCCCCTCCTGCACCTCCAATTAGGTTTATGTCAAGGTGCGAAAGAATTTCAACACACACACAAAGATCCGCCGTGTAGCCTTAACAAACTGTAGGGGCAAAATGCTGTTAGCGAGCACCTATGAAGGCCGGAACGGTACACGAACGAGGGAGTGGGTGGGCCAGCACCACGCCCGGCAGCCTTTGTCTTTCTAGTTGCCATGTTTACTACACTACCGCTACACCAGGTACTCGTTTTTGAACCCGAGTCGACCTAGGGAGGAGTCCCAGGACCGGTTCAGATAATCGTCACTGATGTTGGCCGTGAGCGGGAATCGAACTCGGGTCGCCGGGTTCGTAGCGCAGCGCGCTAACCGCTACGCTACCGCTCCCACACACAGACACACACACACAGACACACACACAGACACACGTGCTCACGTGCCAGCTAGGGTGACTTCTCCTTGGTCAGTAGAGTGACCACTACCATCACCACTGGTCAAGTATTCACCACATTGCATTTATAAGGGGAGACGGGGTGACCAGTGAGGTCTGAATTGGTCTTTTTCTAAGGCAGGGCAGCACTGATAAGGGGTTGACAGGCATGTTAACTTGAATCAAATGCGTGTCTAATCATTTCCTGGAAAAGTGTAATTACGAAGAAACTAAACATTTAAAAACATCAATTTTTTAAAAGTGTCAAAAGTTAGAGGGTGGTGGTGGTGGTGGGTTGGGTCAGTCTGACGTCAGTGATTGGACGGATTCACGCAGCCACGCGATTGGTCGCCTACGCATCAATAATCTCTCGCATCCGATTGGTCGATATATTGCTCCCTCCGCCGGGTGTGTTTGAGGTTAAGGTCACGTTGATGTTTTAATTTTAGTATTCTTTTGTTCTTTCGGTAAAGTCACGTAGAAAAAAAATAAAGTGAATAGAAATAAAATTTTAAAAAACCACGACGATCATCTTCCTGCTGAAGACGATCCCCGGTGTTGTGATCGAAACTTTGTGGTTTCTATTTGTATCTTTGTTCACTTAATTCTTTTTTCTATCTACGTGACTTTTAACCGAAAGCACCAAAGAATGTGAATTCCTGCTGTCACGAAAGTTTTAAGTCAAGGTTAGAAAAAATTGTAGGTTAACAAAAAAATATTTGATGGACATTCCACATTCCTATGGCAAAACGGCTCAGGACGGATGCCGAAAAAGATTATTTGCACAAACAAGAAGGTGATGCCAATTAGTTTGATTGTTGTTGTTGTCATCGACCACTGGTAGGCGGACGAGAATGACGAGCCAAGTCTACTCTCTACGGGAGGAGTTGAACCGCTTATAGATATAACTCCACCCCAACGTACAGGTGAGTCTTTCACATACAGGTGAGTCTACCTGTGCGTGGAAACGTCACCTACCAGAAAAAAAGTCCTCCCTCACCCACCTCACCTATCCCCCCCCCTCCCCTAACCACCCACCACCCTCCCACCTCTACAGGTGAACACCGGCTGCCCAGGTGAGCAACGATGCGAGGATGAGGAGGGAGGTGGTGAGGCCGAGCGACGGAGGGTGTTGGCCGGGCGCTGCGGCGGTGGGCGATGGTGTGGCCGGCGAGAGGGTGGTGGTGGTGGCGTTGGTGGTGTCCATGAAGTAGACGGCACGGGTGCCCAGGCTCTGGACGGGGCGGGAGTTGTTGACCAGCGGCTCCATCTTCTCGGCATCGTAGAACAAGAGGGTGCTGAACAGATCAAGCTGTGGGCGGTGCGGGTGGGTGAGCGGTTGGGCAGTGGTTTAGCAAACAACAACAAAAACAACAACCACACAGGACAACACACACCTACACATACACAGCTATACCCACACACACACAGGTACACACACACCTACACACACACACGTATACCCACACACACACAGGTACACACACACATACCCACACACACACAGGTACACACACACCTACACACACACACCTACACACACACACACAGGTACACACACACCTATACCCACACACACACCTACACACACACACCTACACACACAGGTAGACACAACAACCGCCGTTCGCCACTAAGTGGCGGTGACGTCACCACGACGCTTGTGCCAGGCCATGTGCCGACTGACCGAGACGACCGAGATGACTGGCTGATGCACCACCTGTGCCCCTACTGTGCCAACTTGCCGTGCTTTATCCACCCGGCGCTCCGCTCGTTGTTGTGAGCGTCGCTCCTCCGCCCTCCGTTGTTGTTGGAGGGCGACTGCCTCCAACTACCCAGTAGCGTCCTTCACGAGCCTCCTCCACTGAGGCCGATCTTGACACCGCTGGTACCAGTCATCGGCAAGTCCACTCAGATCCACGTCCTCCTGTACCACATCACTCCATCTCTTCTCTAGCCCGTGCCGCGCCCATTTTACCCCTCGATCCGGCCGAACAAAAGCTGTTTAGGCATGCGGTGGCTGGGCATGCGGGCTACATGGCCCAGCCAACACAACCTTGCCTGCCGGAGGAGCTCACCGATGGGACCACATACACACATACACTAACACACACACACCACACTCCCCACACACCACACACACCACACCTGTGCTTGCCCCAGCGAGAGTGGCTTCTTGAAAACGCTCCAGATCACCGACTCGTCACAGGTGGGCGTCGTGAGAGAGCCGTTGTATCGGTAGAAGGAGCCGGCGTTCGATGCGAGCGCTCCCGGCACAAACGACAGGAGGCTCGGAGCCGTCACGCTGCTGTTCATGCCTAGGGCGGGCGGTGGGGGGGGGGACAATGAGATCGAGACAAAATTCGTAAGAATGAAATAATGGCGAGCGATCGATAATTTATCGTGATGATTAATAATAGACGTGCTCCATTGGAACCTCATTGGCCAGTAAAAATATGATAATTGTTTTTTAACCCTTCTATCTGGCAACAAAACTGACACCTTTTTTTTACAAGGAGACATGTTTGCATTGACCACAATACCTGCGGTCATAATGCAAACAAAAAACACAACTCTGATAATGTATGTGCACTGTCCTTGAAGTTGATTGGTCCACACCCGAGACAGCTTTCCTTAGAGCCTAGTCTCACATGGTGTTGGACCAGATGACGCCAAAAGGCGTTATGACTGCAGGTATTGTGGTCTATGCAAACATGACTCCTCGTAAAAAAAGGTGTCAGTTCTGTTGCCAGATAGAAGGGTAAAAAACCAATGATAATAGACGTGCTGTTGATAAGTTAATGATGATTAATGACTATTGGTAATGAATAAATAATTATTATTTTTATATTGTTGATGAATAATACACGTATTGTGAATACGTGTTAATAAATAATTACTATGAATACTTAATAAATAATTAATATTGTCGGAAATTGTTGATAACTAATCATTATTCATAAATACACACACACGCAGTACACACACACACCGCGTGTGTACTGTGTGTACTCTGTGTGTGTGTGCTGCGTGTGTGTGTGTGTACTGTGTCAGTACACACACACACACGCAGCACACAGTACACACACACACAGTAGGTACACATACACACACAGTAGGCACACACACACAGTACACACACACAGTAGGTACACACACAAAGTACACGCACACACACAGTACACATACATTACACACAGTACACACACACGCGCACAGTACACACACAGTACACGCACACGGGCGCAGTACACGCACACAGTACACGCACGCAGTACACACACAGTACATACACAGTACACACACAGTACACGCACACCGTACACATACACAGTACACACAGTACACACACAGCACACACACACAGCACACACAGACACACACACAGCACACACACACACACACACCACACACACACNGTACACACACACACAGTACACACACACAGTACAACAGTACACACACAGTACACACACAGTACACACACAGTACACACAATCACCTGGGCGCGAGATGTTGGGCAGCGCTGTGAGGAACGAGTCCAGACTCGAGAAATTCGCTCCCACCTGCGTGTCGAGGTGCGGTGGTGCGAGGGTTGGTGGACCACGCGGGAATCCGTCAGACGGCCGTGCGACATCACGCGGGAGGCAGTAAGGCACACTATACACTAGACTATACACTAAACTATACATACACTACACTATACACTACACTACTATACACTACACTACTATACGCTACACTACTATACACTACACACTACACTACTATACACTACACACTACACTACTATACACTACACTATACACTACTATACACTACACACTACACTACTATACACTACGCTACGCACTACACTACGCACCACACAACACTACACACTTTACACACTGCAGACGCTAAACTACACACACTGCACACACTACACTCACTACACTAAGCACTACACTATACACTACACTATACTATACACTACACTATATACTACGTGCATTACACTATACACTACACTACACACTACACTATACACTACACTATACACACACCATACACTACCCTATACACTACGTGAATTACACTATACTATACACTACACACACACTGCACACACTACACTCACTACACACACACTACACTATACACTACACTACTATACACTACACTATATACACACTACACTACACTATACACTACACTACTATACACTACACTATACACTACACACACTACACACACTACACACACTACACACTACACTACTATACACTACACTACTATACACTACACTATACACACTACACTACTATACACTACACTATACACTACACACACTGCACTGGGTGGGGTGCGTGGCTACCTGGAAGAAGACACCGAACACGGCGAGCCCGTCTGGGTAGCCCTTGGCCGCGCTCACGTTGCCGTAGCTCTGCCTGTAGTTGATTATGTGCATCTGCAATTCACAGCACATCACAGCACGT